>JABMDO010000333.1:0-34414 GCA_014851415.1 Cnaphalocrocis medinalis
CACCGGATGGTAAGCGTTTGGCAACAACGCAATCACAAGTGCCCTGCCAACCTTTAACCACTTTTCCCCTAATTGGGCCTCCGGTACCCTCACTCACGACGAAATACAGTGTAGCACTGCTTTACGCCGGTCTTCTCTGAGGCCAAAGTGTTTGACACACTTGTGACTCTACTGGTGTTGCAGGTGTCTATGGGCGATGTCGTACCATTAGGTGATCCGTGGGCTTGTCTGCCACCTATCCCATAAAAAAGACCACGTTTTATCTTAGCAGGACGGCGTCCTAAGTCAGTATCTAAGTAAAGCATTTATTTAGATAATACTGAATTTTTCACCAAGCTCGATTCGCTCTTAACTATTTATTTTCTCCAACTCCAGATCGTAAAAATTTAAGTTATAACACTTTTCTCCCTTAAAAGGGCACCTAATGTACGCCAGAGATTTACTTGGCGATACGCCTTTGCATTGTGGGTTTACGGATCCCGAAACGGGTAATGGGTACCTTAAAACCATAGATACGTATCTAGAGCTTTTACTACGGGGGCTTTGGAATCAGTACCTATAAGTATTTGTATTCAGTATAGAAAAACAACAATCCTATTTACAATTTGTGTTATTCCAGACAAGTTTTGCTGTAAGTAGGTATACCACATACGTACCTATTTGACATAACTTCGGGTACAAATACTGCGAAAGGAAAAATTTAAATATTATTCTAATTCCTACCTTTTAATAGTAAGAATCTTAATGCTTATTTTTTGCTTTTCCGTTATTTTTTATTTTATTTTAATATTGTTTTTTTTTTTGTTTTGTGTTTCTTAAACGCTTTGGATTTAGATTTTTTATAGTTTTTTGTTTCTTAAATAACCATTTTAATATACAGAGAGTCGACACTTACTACATCCCTCTAACAACGTTAACTTACAATTTTGAACAAGACTTGTTCAACGACTTTTCGAAACTCAACATAGATTTTTCTCAACTTCCCATACAAAATGGCTACGTTACGTGACCGATTTTGTATGAAAAAAAAACATTTTATACGTATTTCCAAAAAAACATAGAATAAATTTGGTTCAGAATTGTTGACAGAACACGTGGTGAAAGAGGTATAAATGTTCACGGATCAGAAATACCACTATATACAGGGTTAGGTACGTCGAATAGCAGTGCGCGTGGAAAACCAGTAGATAATGTATAAAACTTCACTGCAAGGTAAAGGTCTCCATCATAGAAATCAAGTAACGTAACAGGATTCCTACCACATAACTTATTTTTGAGTTCCTGATAAAAATGTAGTAGGAACTACCCTCTGTATAGTTATTTACAGTTTAACGAAGAAATGTTCCCATATCCTCGTTTATATTTCTACCATTTGCAGTAATGTGAAGCGAATTGAAAGATGGAGAAATGTTAAAAGTCGCCGACTCGATGGGTGTATCGCTATTCGAGACTAAATCCACGCGAATGTTTCCACAAACTCATTTTAAAATCCATTTCCTTTGCATAAACGTTGTGCAGCCTTGCTATAAGTGAATGCAGTTCATACGACTGAATAACGTGCACGAAAAAAACTAAAGGGGAAAAAGTCGCACTATACGGAATGTTTTAATAAGCTAAAAGCTACTTACTGCTACATACCTATAAGATAAGTAGCGCTTCCATAAGTTGGCTTCGAAAAGTAACAAACGATACTACAGTCTTTTTTAGATTTTCGCGTTGCATTATAACTATAAATTATTAAAACGGGAATTAACGCGACGTTTATTTTTAAGTACATTCTATGTACTTACTGCTTGACGTTTCGGCTACGTTGCAGCAGCCGTGGTCACAAGCGAACTGGCGGTGCACGGCGTCGTCTGCTAGGGCCCGGCAACGAATCTTCGGACACCCTCACATTTTTTGATATTAAATCGCCACTAGTTGTACTGTCAGTGAAGCTACTCCGACACACTACACTAACCGTATCGGTGTTTGTTTGCGTTGCTAACGGCCTAGCACGGGGTTTGCACTTGTTAATCACTGGATTCCATGTAGATGATATTTTAAATCCGTCTTCCCGATTGAAAGTATTATACTTCTTAATTTCAATTGCTTCACGCACCATCCTGGTATGATAATGACGATCTGTGGAGAGGATTTTCGGGTCATGCAGTTCCATCCAGTGATTAACTCCCATTTCCAATAGATGTTCAGCTATGGCCGATTTGTTCGCCTGTCGATTTTTTATAGCTGCGATATGTTCCTTGACACGTTCTGCAATAGTCCGCTTCGTTTGTCCAATGTAAGAACTACCGCAACTACAATCGATTTTATAAACACCCGGAGTCTGAAACGGTATAACATCTTTTGGTGACCGCAGTTGTTTAGATATTTGACATAACGGAGTATATACAGTCTTAATGGAGAAATTCTTCAGTACTGTTCCAATTTTATCCGTTATGCCTTTAATATAGGGTAAAAATGCTGCCTGGCGGTTCACCTCTGGATGTCTTTCCTTCCTCTTTTGCCTTCTCAACAACTTCGGCATATTATATCCATTTCGTCGAAGTACCTCCTGAACATGCGCAAGCTCAGACTGGAGATGTTCAGGGTCGCAGAGGTTATGAGCTCTATTAGTTAACGATGATATAACTGCTTGCAAATGCCGAGGATGATGATGCGAGGAGGCGTGTAGGTATCGGTCCGTATGCGTGGGTTTCCGGTAAACAGAATGTGAAAGTGTACCGTCTTCTTTCACTCTAATCTGCACATCCAGGAATGCCAATGATCGGTCCCTTTCCATCTCGTAGGTAAACTTTATTTTCGGGTGGATCGAATTTAAGTGTACCATATATTGTTCGACTTCCTGCTGACCACCATTGATAATACAGAATACATCATCAACGTACCTCTTCCAGAGTTTTACAGTTTGAGGTCCAGTGGCTAGTGCTGTGTTTTCAAAATGCTCCATCCAGATATTTGCAATGACCGGTGCGAGTGGGCTACCCATTGCAACTCCATCGATCTGGAGGTAAAACTGTTCTCTGAATAAAAGGTAATTCCCGTCCAAGCAATTTTCAATCAGAACAATATACTCCTTCGGTAACTCCTCATCACAAAGTTTACCCTTGATCACTTCTAGGCAATCCTTCAACGGGACATTCGTAAAAAGCGACTCCACGTCGAAACTCACCAAGATGTCTCCAGGTTCCAACCGTATGCTCCTTACGATGTCCCTAAAATGGTAGGAATCCTTCACGAAAGACGGTGTTTTCCCAACCATGGTCTGCAACACTCCAGCAACATACTTTGCCAAGTCGTAAGTCGGCGAGTCAATTTGACTCACGATGGGCCGCAATGGTACGTTGTTTTTATGTATTTTCGGCAGTCCATAAAGCTTGGGGGGTTTTACAGGCTTAGGCTTATATAAAAAGGTGTACTGTCCTCCGTAAAGATGTCCCTGTGCTCGTAGACCAGAGATCGAATGCGCCGTGTAACCCTGGCTGTAGGGTTATAGGATACTGGCTTGTACACATTCGTATCCGACAACAGAACCCTAATTTTGGAGACATAATCTTCAGTACTTATCACTACAGTGGCGTTTCCCTTATCGGCCTTTAGCACTAATATCCTCTCATTGTTACGCAACTCCTTTAGTGCTAGACGCTCTTCTGCAGTAATATTACTTTTAGGTAGTTTAGAATTTCGCAAAATTACCGCCACATCCTGCCTGATTATATCTGCATCTGCCGGTGGGACTCTGTTTCGCATAATCACCTGTTCTAAACTACACATTATGTCTTCATGGGGAATTCGCTGGGGTGTCATAGCAAAATTCATCCCCTTAGCCAGTACACTTCTTCACGGCTCATCCAGTACTTCATTTGACAAGTTGATTACAGTGCGTTCCATATTTAATTCGGTTGAGTCTGTATTAATCGCATCACTAGTAGGTATCCGCGATTCCAGTCCACGACGTTGGCGAGAACACAAAATACCAAATTTGCGTTCATGGCGGGCATGACAGAACTCATACGTACGAGACGCCTGTAGATAGGTAACTCGATCACACTTATCAAAATCATCACTAGATAATACCGCACTGCATTCCCGATGTAACGTGTACAATTCACTCACTACACCACTTACTACACTGTGGCAATTACGTATCAACTGCTTTAGCAGACTAACACTCGCGTTATTTAAAATTCTCTTCGAATGCGCGATATCACTACGCGGTTTTATGCGAACACACGTAGGTATGATTGCACTGTCCCGACATTTCATTAAAAATATCAAGTTCGTTTCTAAACGCGCCCGTTTCTTTCGAAGGAATTCTAGGTGTTTAACTTTTGACACAATATCCGACCCGTAGCGGTTTGTTAAATAGTTTTTTAGATTTTCGCGTTGCATTATAACTATAAATTATTAAAACGGGAATTAACGCGACGTTTATTTTTAAGTACATTCTATGTACTTACTGCTTGACGTTTCGGCTACGTTGCAGCAGCCGTGGTCACAAGCGAACTGGCGGTGCACGGCGTCGTCTGCTAGGGCCCGGCAACGAATCTTCGGACACCCTCACATTTTCAGAGAACAGTTTTACCTCCAGATCGATGGAGTTGCAATGGGTAGCCCACTCGCACCGGTCATTGCAAATATCTGGATGGAGCATTTTGAAAACACAGCACTAGCCACTGGACCTCAAACTGTAAAACTCTGGAAGAGGTACGTTGATGATGTATTCTGTATTATCAATGGTGGTCAGCAGGAAGTCGAACAATATATGGTACACTTAAATTCGATCCACCCGAAAATAAAGTTTACCTACGAGATGGAAAGGGACCGATCATTGGCATTCCTGGATGTGCAGATTAGAGTGAAAGAAGACGGTACACTTTCACATTCTGTTTACCGGAAACCCACGCATACGGACCGATACCTACACGCCTCCTCGCATCATCATCCTCGGCATTTGCAAGCAGTTATATCATCGTTAACTAATAGAGCTCATAACCGCTGCGACCCTGAACATCTCCAGTCTGAGCTTGCGCATGTTCAGGAGGTACTTCGACGAAATGGATATAATATGCCGAAGTTGTTGAGAAGGCAAAAGAGGAAGGAAAGACATCCAGAGGTGAACCGCCAGGCAGCATTTTTACCCTATATTAAAGGCATAACGGATAAAATTGGAACAGTACTGAAGAATTTCTCCATTAAGACTGTATATACTCCGTTATGTCAATATCTAAACAACTGCGGTCACCAAAAGATGTTATACCGTTTCAGACTCCGGGTGTTTATAAAATCGATTGTAGTTGCGGTAGTTCTTACATTGGACAAACGAAGCGGACTATTGCAGAACGTGTCAAGGAACATATCGCAGCTATAAAAAATCGACAGGCGAACAAATCGGCCATAGCTGAACATCTATTGGAAATGGGAGTTAATCACTGGATGGAACTGCATGACCCGAAAATCCTCTCCACAGATCGTCATTATCATACCAGGATGGTGCGTGAAGCAATTGAAATTAAGAAGTATACTTAATACTTTCAATCGGGAAGACGGATTTAAAATATCATCTACATGGAATCCAGTGATTAACAAGTGCAAACCCCGTGCTAGGCCGTTAGCAACGCAAACAAACACCGATACGGTTAGTGTAGTGTGTCGGAGTAGCTTCACTGACAGTACAACTAGTGGCGATTTAATATCAAAAAATGTGAGGGTGTCCGAAGATTCGTTGCCGGGCCCTAGCAGACGACGCCGTGCACCGCCAGTTCGCTTGTGACCACGGCTGCTGCAACGTAGCCGAAACGTCAAGCAGTAAGTACATAGAATGTACTTAAAAATAAACGTCGCGTTAATTCCCGTTTTAATAATTTATAGATACTACAGTCGATAGCGAGTAAACGGGCGTCGAATAGATTTCGATTGAACACGTACGTCATTTTTCGATACCTACCGTCAAATTTCGTAGTATTTCCATAAGTTTGAAATACTATCCTAGCTATCGAAAACTATCGCTTTGTCTCTTTCATTGTGAACCATTTGAAAGAGACAGAGCAATAGTTTACGTTATGATGTCAACTCGTAGCCTAACTCGTAGCGCTACGGAAAACGTTGCTCGCTAGCGAATACATTTCGATAGGTTTTTATTTGACAGTTTATACTATATTTGAGTTTCTCAAGTGACCGCTAGAGGCGCTGTACACTTTTTCATAGATTTTTCTTACGCAGAGTTTGGGCTAGCGAGTTCGGTCACTGTAAACTCATGGTAGCGCTAAAGCACTGTTGTTGCGTTTCAAGACTGTCAAATAGCGTTATATGTCACTTTACGTCCTAAGATTGACAGATAGAAATCGCAACTTTTATCTTCAAAATAATGACATATGTGTGGCAGCACATAGCAGCTGACTGAGATACCAAGGTATCAAGATATATCAAGATTGAGTGATGGCTGAGCGTTTTCCTCATGGGCAACCTTCACCTTGTCGCTTGTGAGGAACAGGGTGTCTAGGACTTTGATGATAATTGATGAAGATGCGTTTCCACAGAAGCGGAGCTGCGAGGAGTTGAGCGAAGACTTATAAAAAATTATCAATATCATTGCTCATCAGAGATGAGATGTGTATTTTGAACAACGTGATTGGTCAATTTCTACAAGTCTCCGCTCAACTCCACGCAGCTCTGTGGAAAAGCACCCAAATCCTAACCATAATCCTTGCAAAAACCGCTTAGGCTGGGATCTTATATTGTGGGCTAAACTCATATTTTTTTTTATATAAATACTAGCGGCCGCCCGCGACTTCGTCCGCGTGGAAAAGTAACTTTTTACCCCCCTTTTAACCCCTTACAACCCCCTTTTACCGCAATAAAAAGTAGCCTATGTCCTTTCTCAGGGTCTAGATCATCTGTATACCAAATTTCATTTAAATCCGTTCAGTAGTTTTGGCGTGAAAGAGTAACAGACAGACAGACAGACAGAGTTACTTTCGCATTTATAATATTAGTATGGAGTATGGATTTCACTACATCACATACATTGGCCTGACTCTGAGATAGGTAGCTGAAGCACCTGTGTTACGGATATCAGAACTATTAATGGAATACTTATAATACATAGAAAACACCCAGACCAATACAAACAGACATGTTCATGCACACAAATGTTTGTACTGTGCGGGGATCGAACCCGCAACCCTTGGCCCCGACGCAGCATTCACTACCTCTGAACCAAACGGGTCGTCAATTTTAATGGGTATACACCATCGAAATTTGTATCGTCTTCATGCAATTCTCGTGATCGTTTTTTTCTTCGATATCGGGACTTTAGGAGCTAACGTTGTAAAATAAAATGAAATTGGGAACTTTAAGCGACACTTATCTTAAAGGCTGTCGGCATTCGCAACCTTTTTGGATATTGTGAAATGGGTGAATGTACAAAATGGCGA
Organism: Cnaphalocrocis medinalis; assembly: GCA_014851415.1. Classification (NCBI taxonomy): domain Eukaryota; kingdom Metazoa; phylum Arthropoda; class Insecta; order Lepidoptera; family Crambidae; genus Cnaphalocrocis; species Cnaphalocrocis medinalis. Next base: position 7,437 of record JABMDO010000333.1, read on the forward strand.
ATTCTTATAATCATTATTTAAATAACTTTTAACAGGGACAGTTCCTGGATTGACTTTTTCCTACAAATTAATTGTTAAAGGAAGTTGTTAACAGGAACATGGAATTCGTAAAGTTTTATACTTAGGCAGCTGAGACTCTGGCTATACCTATACCCTACAACAGCCCAACTTCAGTGCTAACAGCTGTCAGCTTTTAATAAAACTTTATATCTATTGGTGGCCTGTCCTTACTTCATTTAATTCCTTTCCACTGTTTAAGCGGCTCAGCGAAATTTGCACATATATAGGTATAGCTTTTGCCCGCGACTTCGTTCGCGTGGACTTCAGGTTCGTAGAAACCTCAAAAATTGTAGCCTATGTGTTATTCTGATGTATAAGCTATATTGTGGTAAAGTTTCATTCAAATCCATTCAGTAGTTTTTACGTGAAAGAGTAACAAACATCCATACATCCATACTTACAAACTTTCGCCTTTATAATAAATAGTAGTAGGATTGGGAAAATGCTTGTGCATGCATGGATTTGAACTACAATCCTTAAGGAAGGCGCGCCTTTAAATTTATTTATGGCGCCACTTATATCATAAAGTATTGAATGTAATACATGGAAACTCCGTTAAGAAACAGAAACAGAAAGTTAGGTCCATATAGAACACTAATGAATGTCAAAACATACCTAATCTACCACTGGTTCGAGACGTCGTCGGTTTTTACTGAGAAGACACCAGCAAGAAACTCAGTATTTAGATACTCTTTTCAAATACTAATAAGTTACGCTCTTTTAAATGCATAGTAACTTGACGCAGTATAACGTCATCTTTCGGACACACCGGGGATCCACAGGCAAAGTTTTTCAAAACATTGATTGTTGCTGTTGCGATTTTTTTTATTTTCAAGTGTTTATTAGCAAATACTGTGTTTGGTTCATTTTTAAGATGTAGGTATTCTAAATGATAAGTTCTGGATCTTGGAGAAGGGTTTTTCTTTTAATATCTCTTTCCCAATTTTATCTCCATACTGGGTCTTTTGAGAAATGGTGATTACCACGATTAAAACAGCGTGGTACTGAACACAGTGGCTTTAAAGGGTCTTAATGTTATGTGTGAAATTGACAGTTGACAGTGTCCAGATCGACATGTGCCATCTGGCGGGATAAATTCGCAGTGTGGATCCCCATTGTAAAGGGTCGCACTATAACGTGTGGGATGCAGTTTAATCGCCTGGCACCGTATGGGCCGATGTTTGCTAAATATTGCAGGCGACTCGGGATATTTGCGGAGCGCGCGCCTTGTGCATACTTTGTGCTGTATGCTCCCGCGCACTTGAGAGCACGCATTTAGGATACACGTTCTGGCTTTAACGGTTTCACGTAAAATCTGTACTTTCCTACCTCATAGAATTCGAGTTTTCTTAATCCCTCGACGCAGGAAACTCTTCGGTTACAGGTTCGTTCATAGAAATTCCCGCGATATAATTAGCTACAGAAAGAATGTACCATGCGCAATTTGATTTTACAAAAACATGTAGGTAGATTGTAGTTTTTTTAGTCTTTGGTTTAGTAGCGTATCATATTTTGACTGCAACTTATGACTTGTCACTCGCCTACGTTTTAACAACAGAGTATTTTTACTACTAACTATATACGTCTTATGTAGACTACAATTACATTAAACGTCTTATTGCTTATCTGTTTGAGAACTTAACTCGCTACCTACTGTAGGTACTTATCTCGCTACGTACTGTATACTTAAGTGTAAATCGTTCTTTTCAGGTTGGATTCGAACTCAAGTATGTAGATACTGTAAAAAAGTCCGTAAATTAACTACCTACCATACCTTAGCAAGTTAATTTAGATTGATTAAATCATTTATTGCAGCAACAGACACACATGAACATACAAATTACAATTTCAGAATTTAAATTCTTCTAAGTCAATATCACTCTTGACAGAGTGGTCGTGGTCATCACTTCAGGCATTGGTGGCAAGCTTTACAACACGCCGCCACTCTTCTCTGATGGCCGCCTTCCTCATTTTATTTTATTTTTATTACAAAAACCACAGCTCTTAGTGCTAGTTACATACAAACTTAGTGAACTTAAACCTACAGCCAATTAATGGTTTTACATTTTATAAATGTTACATTTTATTTTATTCAGCAAACATAAAAGTAGAAGTGAAATAAACCTAAAGTGTGTCACCATAAATGGGAGGTTATGTAAAGTGTGTATGTTGTTTGTGCGTGTGTTGTGTATGTGTGTGGGTGTGTTTGTGTGTATGAAAGAAAAAGAGCGAGTGGTTGCTTATGTGTGGTGCATGCATAGTAGTAATTTTGTAGTTGTTGCGATACTCATTCAAAACTGATACTCGTTCAAAAACGAATTGCATCATGCATTCATTAAGTGAGTGATGATGAGTCACTTGCTGCTTTCACCTGGTCAGTCCACCTCATAGAATTTAAATTCAATACAACAATAACTAATTGTCATATAGATGTTCTACATTTCCGAACATCCACCACCACATTGAGTATATACCACCGCACTATAATAACCAATATCTACCATTAACCATATTCCCATGTCAGATATTAACTATTGACTGGATGCAGGCTGGAGGCGTCGACTCGTAACTAATTCAGCAACTAGTTGAACTAGTTAACGATTAGCAATGTTTGTGTGCAGCTCTGGTGGATAACGCGATTGTAGCTAATGACTCTTTTTAGGGACGGGGTGGTTTAAACGTGAACCGGTGGTCGAATTTCGAAACTTCGAATGTATGAAATGTCTAAAGTCGACTTCAATGCACGAGATTTGTTTCCCAGGTCGAATCTTTTCAGAAAATTCATACAAATCTTTCGCGGATATAGCCTAAAGCATAGCGTGGCTCAAGAGGCAATGGGCAGGGCACATTGCGAGGAGAACATACGGCCGTTGGGGTGGAAAGGTCCTTGAAAGGAAGCTGCGTGCAGGTAGCAGCAGCCGTGGCAGGCCTCCCACCAGGTGGACCGACGATCTAGTGAAGGTCTAGGCCTAGGCCTAGGTCGTGGGAGTCCCTTGTATACGAGCGGCACAGGACCGATCTGTGTGTTCGATTTAAAGTACGATCTACTACATACTGCGCCCCCGAGGCAGTGGGAGATTAAGAAGGTAGCTGCTAGTCTAAAGCAACCACCGATTCATCATCATCATCAGCCTGTTGCAGTCCACTGCTGGACAAAGGCCTCTCAAAATGCTAACCACTTTAATTGATCTTCGGCTACTCGCATCCAGTTCCAGCTAGCCCTCTTGCGCAGATCGTCACTCCATCTGGCCTGAGGCCGTCCTACACTACGTTTACCAAGACGTGGTCTACACTCCAGTGGCCTTACTGTGAGTTTGAAATACTATCCTTGCTATCGAAAACTATCGCTTTGTCTCTTTCGTTGTGATGCATTTGGAAGAGACAGAGCAATAGTTTACGTTATGTCAGTTTTCGATGTCAACTAATGGTAGCGCTAATGAACTCGTTTATCCCAACTACCGATTCCGGAACGAAAGCCATTCCCCTCACTAATGGAACCGGCACCCCAGCAATTTAGGCGCATCTTGGCGTGAGAAACATTATTATACCCGATGTGGCTGTAGATACCAAGTAATTATGACTTAAAGCTCAATTTACCCTGAAAGGGTAATAGAGATACGAGATTAGTTTGACGTTGAAAGGGCGGCAAACGAATGTTAGTATGGACGAGATTTCATGGTGACACATATACAAATCGTTAGCAAATGTGTTTCCGCCTTTCCCGGTCTTTCACACAGTCATATTTGCGTGATTGTGTCAGAAATGATGTGATCCGCAGAAGATCCAAGGTCGCAGACATTGCCCGAAGAATTGCTACGTAAACTAAGTTGATAATATCGGATACCCTAAATATCACTAAGTCTTTGGACATCCAGGAAACCTATTGCCCCCTATCAATGTCGCTAAGCGGGTATTTGATCGTAATCATACTATACTCGTAGTAATGGAATAAATACTAACTACATAATAGTTATAGTCACTCAATACTCAATACTTTATTGCATCTATAGGTTACATATTTAGTTCGTACATAACAAATTAATGTAGGTATCACTATAGACCCGGGAGGGCACTGCAATATGGGAGAGGACGCTCATTACTAAATTAGGATTAACTTTAAATAATATACCTAGATATAAGTATAGTAAAATAAGTATAAAATTAAGTAAGTAATCCTATATATACATAGTCACCGGCATGTAAAGTCTGATCAGATTACCTGCCAGGATGACACGTCAAAAGTACCCATTTGAGGACCGTTTTTATTCAACCAAAATCTGACCAGATTAGGACCACACCCATTTTATAACATCGATTAAGAGTCAACCTTATTCGTTTCTCAATCTCAAATAACTACTCGAGTATTTAAATAATCCAAACCATCCACTATCAGGGAGCCGTCCATGAACATTCACCCTTATTTCCCTTTCAAAATAGCTCCAAATCGAATAAGCCGTTTATAAGCCTATCTCTATTCCCTTAACACAAAATAAAGAGGCGCAAGAATAATCGCCACAAAGAGGCTTCGCTACACTTTTGGTTCCGCAAAGGTCAAATCCTTTGTTGGGATGAAAAACAAAAACTCTTTTCAATCCGTTTTTAGAAAAATCCGAGAAAAATATACATAGTTACACAGTGTAGAAATTGATCAGTGACTGACCACGAATTATTATTATTATATAGACGGGAATTAACGTCACGTTAATTTTGAAGCACATAAGTACCACAAAATAATGTGTAATTACGTATTTTGTGTAAGCACTCACAGCTTGAAGTTTCACGCGTTAATTCCCGTCTAGTCTAAAATGATAATAGTTATAATGCAACGCCAAAATTTAAAGAACTACTGGCCACAAATGGTCTAAAAAGTCTTAGCTAGTACTTTCTAAAAACATCAATTATAATCGGAAGATCGGTTATACGGTCGTATACAATTTATATGTATAGTAGTAAATTAATTCCATAGACAACGGCTGAACTTGTAGGTAAACCGAAGGAGCGAATACGCATGGTGCAATAGACGCCAAAAGATGGTTATAAGGTTGGCAGCGCACTTGTGATTCCACTTGTGTTGCAGGTGTCTATGGGCGGCAGTAATCAGGTGATCCGTCTCCTCGTCTGCCACCTATAACATAAAAAAAAAGATTTAGGGCCTTAGTTACTACAGCAGGCGCCTACGAAACTTACCCACAGGCGCCCCTAAAAACCACCTCATCGGCATTATCTATGTTGAGGGTCACCACAAAATGTTTAGTTCTAAGATCTAAAATGCTACTTGTGCTAAATTGTTGCTGAATAATATTTTTTCTATGCTATTCTATCCAGTGGCGGATTTGCCCTAAGGCCCAGTAGGCCCGGGCCTAGGGCGGCCAGGTATTAAGGGCGGCTAAACGTGCCAAAATAAATCACTCATGATAACAAGATTAACAAGAAGAAACTCAAATGCAAAGTATCGTAATATGTTTTTACATATGGATCGCGTAGTACCGTATGATTAAAATTTTCTAGGAAGTATAGGTACCTATCGATTGTTATTTTATTACGCGCGTGTACGGCGTGTAGGCAAGTGCGGTGCGTCGCGCTATCCCTCCCCCTACTACCCTCCCCCCACCCACGCTTGCTCGCTTGCCCGCTCGCGACTGCGAGTTATGTTAACAATGTGCGTATAGCAATTGCATTGAGCGGACGGATTCAGTTTTTTACTAAAACGCTTTCGTAAAAACTTTGTGGTATTGTGGTGCATGGTTAAATATGGACGGAAAGAAAAGGGTAAGGTTAAGTGGAGCAGAGTATCGCAAGCGAGCTAAAGAAAAAGATGATAAGCAAAAGGATACGATTAAAAAAACTCGGAAATTAGACGATTTCTTTGGAAAACCATCTACAGATATTAAAGATCCTACTATTGAACCAAAACTCGACGTTCCAAGCAGTTGCGGAGCTCCGTCAACTGATGATTCTGCAGTGTCTTCAAGTGAAAATACTTTAGTCGATGTGGCAAGTATATCAAAAAAAACAAGTCGAAGATGTCCCACTAGTACCAGGAGTAGGAGTGCAGCCCAGTGCTCCGGACAAGGAGCTCTACGAAATTAGCGACGATCCAGCTAAATGGACAATCGACGAGTTCACACGTGATCACATTTGTAAGAATGGAGCCAATCAAAACATCCAAATGATTTTTCTAAGAGTGAGCGCATTTACAAAGATAAGGTGCGACAGTTGTCGAGACATTTATTCGAACGTCAGCTTCTAAATGGCGAAAAAGTTCCGCGCAAGTGGCTAATTTATTCCAAAAGTAATGGATGTGTTTATTGTGGTCCTTGTCTACTTTTTAATGGCGGGGAGAGTCAGTTCGACCAAAAACAAGGTTTCAATGACTGGAAAAATGCATATCATCGAGTTTCATCTCATGAGAATTCGCCTACTCACAAATTATCTGTTCTGCAAATGAAAGAACGAAGTAACGTGTTAGGTCGCATTGACCACGCATTAACAATGCAATTAGATCAAGAAATAAATTACTGGAAAAATATTCTGAAAAGAGTAGTTGCATGCGTAAAAGCGCTTGCATCACGTGGTTTGCCTTTCAGAGGACACGATGAAGAATTCGGATCAATCCACAATGGAAATTATTTGATGTCCTTAGAGCTTATCGCTGAATTCGATCCGTTCTTAGCCAAACACATTACACGTTATGGAAATCCAGGCTCAGGATTTACGAGTTATCTTTCTTCAACAACGTGCGAAGAATTTATTCGACTTATGGGAAACAAAGTTTTGAAGACAATTGTAACGGAAATATTAACAGCAAAGTATTTTTCTCTGATCATTGACTCGACACCGGATATATCTCACGTAGACCAGCTTACTTATGTTATCAGATATGTCCCTGCCTAATGGATCACCTGTAGAACGGTTCCTCAAGTTTATTCCAAACACAGGCCACAAATCACAACAAATGACAGATGCTGTTACCTCAACTTTAATTGAATTGGGAATTGACATTTCTAACTGCCGCGGGCAATCATATGACAACGCAGCTAACATGTCAGGCATATACAACGGCCTACAAACTAAAATAAAGGATATTTCACCCCTTGCCGACTATGTTCCCTGTTCAGCACACTCGCTCAATTTAGTAGGTGAATGTGCAGCTGAAAGCAGCCAAGAGGCTTGTTCCTTCTTTTCTCTACTCCAAGAGTTATACAATTTCTTTGCAGCGTCAACTCAGCGTTGGGAACTCCTTCAAACCCATTTCACCGTCAAAAGTCTATCGACGACTCGTTGGTCAGCTCGTGCAGACGCATGTAAAAGTTTACGTGAATCCTGGAATGAAATCCATAAAGCGCTAGTCACCATCGAAAATGACACACAACTGAAGAGGAACGTTATATGCGAAGCAAGAGGTATTCGTTTGAAACTGGAACGTTTTGAAACGGCCCTCATGGTTGTTTTTTGGGGATGTTTACTAGGTCGCATTAACGCCACAAGTAAAAAACTTCAGAGTGTGGAAATTGACATTACCATTGTCATAGAACTGTACGACGCTTTAATACATTTTGTTGGCGAACCAAGAGAGAATTTCGATGAATTCGAAAATAAAGCCAAAAAACTGTCCTTCGTACAGGAATATGAAAAAGACTTTCGACGTAATCGAAAGCGTAAGCTGCTTCCTGACGAGACAAATACATGTGATATGGAACAAAAAAATGGCCGTGAAAATTTTAGAATAAATACGTTTTTGGTAGTCATTGATACATTATCAGAGGAACTGAAAAGACGCCGGGATGCTTATAAATTACTCAACAATAAATTTTACTTTATTACTAACCTGACGATCTAAGCATCTCAGAAATCGAAGATAAGGCCAAGGCATTGCAAATGATTTATTCTACTGACTTAGAAGACAATTTTACAGAAGAATGTCTTCATTTTCGTTCTCACTGCAGCATAAAAAATGAGGAGCGAAAGAGTGCAGTCAGTCTGTTGAAATGGTTACGAACCGAAGGTCTTCAAACCATTTACCCAAACGTGGATATTGCTCTTCGTATGTGTGTATGTACACCCGCCAGTAACTGTACAGCAGAAAGATCGTTTTCTTGTTTGCGCAGAGTTAAAAACTATTTACGCACTACAATGACAGAGCAAAGATTAAACGATCTTGCTTTGCTTAACATAGAAGCTAATTTTTTAAGCAAATTGGATTGCGAAGATTTAATTAATGATTTTGCTGCGCTTAAGTGCAGACGAGTTTTGTAACACATTGTAAAACATGTATGTTATTAAAAAAAATCGGTAAAAAAACTTTTAAGTTAAACGGTTTTATCTTACGTGCACTGAAAACTAGAAAATAATAATAACAATTAGGTATTCTGAACTTCTAGTACAGAAATATTTTAGTACTAGGCAGAATAGCTTTTAGGCATATTTGACTAAAATAAAAACGTGGGGCCTCTCTGAAATCCTACCTATGGCAAAGCATATCTTTATACTTTGGTAGATCATGAGCTCGGCGTTCGCTGGTGAAGCCGCCACGGCTGGTTATTGATTGTCAAAATCTCCAGTTACGATTATAGTAAGTCGATGCAATCCACACTTAGTATAGAAGAAAGTATTACAGCAATAGTTAATAGGCCCCACGTTTTTATTTTAGTCTAATATGCCTAAAAGCTATTCTGCCTAGTACTAAAATATTTCTGTACTAGAAGTTCAGAATACCTAATTGTTATTATTATTTTCTAGTTTTCAGTGCACGTAAGATAAAACCGTTTAACTTAAAAGTTTTTTTACCGATTTTTTATTTTCAAGTTTTTAGTATTTCACGAAAATGCCTACCCAATATTCCTCATTCTATTTAATTTATTTAGTGCATCATTATTACATGGTTTTTACCTGATAATTTATTACAATCTAATTCCTCAATACATAGCCCTTCCAGAGACTTGACTCTACTTAGAGCCACGTATGCTTGCCTTTCCTGAAACAATTTTGAGCCCAAATACACTACTGCATGGTCGACTGTGCTGCCCATGACAAAATTAAGGGTAACATCCTTCTTTAAGCCGTACCATAATTGAATTTTGCTGAAAACTTTATGACTTTCGGTTGTATAATTTCTGTAATGTGGCCTATAGCACCATTTACTAATCCTTTTGTCCGAAAGAAGATGAAGTCACAACCGAGCTTGTGAAAGCTGCCGGCAAGCCGGTGCTTAAGGAACTTCGGCGTATATTTAACTCGGTTCTTTCCTCCGGGAGAACTCCTAGAGCGTGGCAGCGGAGCTTGGTCGTATTGTTCTTCAAGAAAAGTGACAAAACCTTACTGAAGAACTATTGACCAATTTCACTCTTAAGTCACGTCTATAAGTTGTTCTCAAGAGTCATTTCGAATCGCCCTACACGAAGACTTGTGGTGCCGACAGAGTTATAGCACCATAGACCATATTCACACAGTGAGACACCTGTCTTTATATAACCTTTTATAAGGTTACACGCTGTATAACCTTATAAAGAAGACCAAAGAATATAACCAGCCCCTGTGCATGGCGTTTGTAGACTATGAATAAGATTTGTCTGTTCTCGAGGCCTTGCATAGGTGCCAAGTCGATTGGCGATATATCGAGGTGCTGAGGTGTCTGTATAACGCCGCTAATATATCCGTAGTAATCCAAACTGGCCAAACTGAGTCTGTCCTGCTGCGACGTGGAGTGAGACAAGGAGATATTATATCTCCGAAACTCTTCTCCGCTGCGCTGCAGGACATGTTCAAAACGTTAAACTGGAAAGAGCGCGGAATCAATATTAATGGCGAGTACATGTCAGACCTACGATTCGCAGACGACCTCGTCATCTTGGCGGAAACCTTAAATGACGTTACAGGAGATGGTGAGCAGCCTGACTGAATCTTCCAAACACGTCGGTCTTCGGATGAACTTGGATAAAACCAAGGTCATGTTCAACGAGCTCGTTGGTCCGGGACCGGTCACTGTTAATGGAGTACATCTCGAAATTGTTCAGGAATATTTAGTTCAGTTCAGGAATATCTAGGACAAACGCTCCAATTAGGCAGAAACAACTTTGAGAGAGAATCCAATAGAAGAATTCAGCTAGTCTGGGCAGCATTTGGTAGGTTTCGTCAAGTCTTCTCGTCACCTATCCCTCAAAGTCTTAAGTCGAAAGTCTTCGACCAGTGCGTCCTCCTGGTCATGACTTACGGTGCCGAGACGTGGACATCACGGCTGGACTAATCCACCGGTTCAAAGTCGCTCAAAGCGTTATGGAAAGGGCTATGCTTGGAGTATATATCTCTGAAGGACCGCGTCAGAAATGATGTAATCCGACAGAGAACCAGAGTCACCGACATAGCCCACCGAATTAGCAAACTAAAGTGGCAGCGGGCTGGTCACATTAGCCGCAGAACTGACAACCGTTGGAGCCGTAAAGTCCTTGAGTGGAGACCGCAACTAGTGTAGTGTTGGACGCCCTGCGACATATGGGATGATGATATTCGAAGGCTGGCTGGTGTGGGCTGGATGAGAGTGGCCGAAAATTGGGACGTGCGTGCATTAGGGGAGACCTATGTCCAGCAGTGGACGAGTATGGGTTGCTGATTATGACCAATCCTTTTGTTACGTCAATGTTGGACCGCAACATTACTTTTGCTCCTAAATATGTCAAGTTCTGATGGTAAGCCTTCACTCTTATTTATATCTGTTGGTATTATACATATTTGCTTAATTTAAATTATGTGCGTGAATTAGTTGGTCCTGTACTTTATAGATCCCTACCAGTAATGGACATTTTATCGGTCCAGTAGAGGGGCAAGGTTATAATATACAACAAGAGGCGCCCAATCTTGAGGGAAAAATGCTTGCGACATTACATTTTTAGCCACCCTAATTAATACCATACAGTCCTCAGCACGTTTTAACCTATTACTTTAACTTGGGTGGTAAAGCTACCGCTAACTACGTAGGTACATTTAATTACCTGTTTTTTTTATCTGTCCTCCTAACATCACACAATCTTGGACACAACTGTTCTGGACACGACTACTCATGCCTCACCTAATACGCCATTTTTTAACGACGTCCATCTTGGATTTTAAATTTTGTCATAATCAAAGTATTCTACTAACTTAGCCCTTTCATTTGATACCCATATTGAGGGGGTTGTGTAAAAATATGATATCCGCCATTTTGTACCGGCGGCCATCTTGGATTTACAATGTTATTGATATTACTATATTGTATTGTCATCGGAACTAAAGGTGTGTACCAAATTTCAGATCAATCTGACAAGAGGAAGGTACTTAAATTTCAATTTCTAATTTTGACCCAAACAAACAAATAAATAAATAAACAAATACCGTACGGGTCGAGCTAAATACAAAAAAATACCGTACGGGTCGAGCTAAATAAAACCGTTTAAAAACCGTTTAAAAACAAAGCATAAAATAGTTTGAAAAGTTTTATTTAAATGTCCAATCATCCCTAAAACCTCGGAAAATACTTATTATAAATTAACCGCCTTATTCATAAAAATATTATAACACTGTTCTAATTAAAATAAGTTTTGTTTCTTTTACTACAGACGTTTTCAATTGGAAAGCACATTTTAGTTAACCAATTTTCTGAATCAATTACAAGTGGAAGTAAAGATTTTTCTTTTCATTAAAGTGGAAGAAGAAATTCTTTACTGATGTAAAACTTATGAATAAATAAATAAATAAATAATAAATAATTATAGTCTATAATGTTGGGGCTGAGAAAGGGGCGGCACATGGCCTGGGGCCTAGAGCGGCTAGAACTGCAAATCCGCCACTGATTCTATCTTACTGAGAATATCTACACTACGATGGGTGCGAACCGCCTGCTTAACTTCCCACCATTCTGGTCGCCTTTCATTTGTCTTCATTGTAACTGAGTTAATTTACATTTCAGTTTTAGCGTTCCGTACCTACCTAATGCAAAAGGAAAAGAGAAAGAGTGGTTCGGAAACTTCAAAAAGTTGTGCTATTTTTGTAGGTTCTTTATACTATTAGTGGAAATGTTTTTCTACGAATAGATTATTCGTACAACATCTCTTATTGGCCTGATTCCGTATTAAGTAGCAAGCACTTGTGTTACAGATATCAGACCTAAATACACAATAATTATTATGAAACACCCAGACACTGAATAAACACAAGTATAACGTACAAGCAAAGCACAAGTGTAAGACTCGAAAGAAACGAAAAGTTAGGAGAACTTTTTGGTTTCATCTAGATGCAGTATGACTTTTTGTTTGTAGACAATACTTAGACTAATAAAGGAACCACGAGGTCTGGGATAATACGCACTTGCCTAGAAGATGCCTGTTCATTTATCTCAAAGTATAGTGACAACAGATTTCTAAAAGTGACACAGATAGATAAATAGATACTCTTTATTGCACAACATATTACAGAACTTAATGCTAATGGTAATTTACAAATACAATATCGGCGGCCTTATCGTTAATAGCGATCTTTTCCAGACAAGGAGGAATAATACAGCGAATTAACAAGTGGTAAAAGATTAACCAAATGCAGCAAAAAGTACGGAACTCTATTTTCATAAATAACTGTTTCGTTCGTTTTTTTTCTTCTGTCGCGTTAATTGAGTTTAGTGGCGCTGTTATAAATCAAAGACTCGGACAGATTTTTTGTTTATGCAAACAGTAGGGCTGGATTTTAATTAGGTCGTAACTTCTTCTATTAAGCCACGCTGCAGTGCCGCTGGGAAAACAGCACGAGTTAATTTAATCGGATAGAAAGAAATGTTCACGATTTTCCTTCTCGTATTCTATTTGTTTTATATAGGTAATAGTTCTATCCTAAGAATAACTTTCTAATGTCAAATGAAAGTGAAAAGCTGAGCTTTCGGTAAATCCCACTATGTCCATTGGGAATCTCCATGAATGGAGAATGTGGGAAAATAGTTCCCACTTACCCCATCAGTCATTTTGCAGAATTACCGTTTATAAATAATACGAAAAATATTGTGTACATCATCACTCTATCCCTATTAGTGATTTTTAGCATTGAACAAGAAATGAAACTATATTATTTACAACAGGTAAATGTGACGAATGTGGCAAATACTGTGATTATTGCTTAGAAGAAACGGTAGGTTTAATTATTTTTTTTGTGACAAGTGTTATCGAATGTTTGATAATAAAGTTTGCATCTTCCGTTTCATATAATTTACAAGTGGTAGCTCTACAAAATTGCTAATGGAGATTGTAAGACCATAATCGATTGAAAAAATCTTCCCACTATCTCCATGTACCGGAGATTGTGTACAATAAAATACCTACCTATCCTTCTCAACCAACGAAACTGACAAACACAAAACGATTCAAGGCCTCACCTTTACCCATTTAAAAGTTATAATCCCAAATTCAGTTACATCCAAGGTCGTAACGCAAAAGCCCTTGTTAATCATAACATCGGGCCTGAAGGGCGCGCCTACATTACGAGGGATTAGGGCTCGTTCATTTGTCACAGTAATCCAGCACAACGCACACGAGCTCTAAACAAATTAAGTTAAGGCGGATGACTGTGCGACAGCTGGTTTGTTTGGGTAATATAATGAGAAATTATTGTGACACTTAACTGGTAATAAAACTATTTTAGTGCGAATTTGAACTTTAGGGGGAATTCGTGCAATTTTTTTTTATCTGATAGGGGGTGGTGGATTTCCCACCAGGTGGACCGACGATCTAGTGAAGGCCGCGGGAGTCTCTTGGATGCCGCCCACAGGACCGATCTGTGTGGAGAACGTTGGGGGAGGCCAAAGTGAAGCATTGGACGTCTATTGCCTGAAATGATAATGATGATGATGAGGTAGCAGATGAGCAGACGAATCACCAGATAGTAAGCGGTTGCCATCGGCAGTAGAGTCACAAGAGCGTTACCTACCTTTAACCAACTAATTCGGATTGGTGATCACAACCCGAGCTATGATCGAAAAATTTCGCACCTACTTTTGCTCGACTCGCGGGAATCGAACCCGGGACCCCGAGATCACGCACCAGTACTTAAACCACTAGACCAAACAGGGCGTTAGGTAATTATACAAAGTAAATCCCCGACCCGGTTGGTTCAGTGGTTGTGAATGCTGCGTCTGGGCCAAGGGTTGCGGGTTCGATCCCCGCACAGTACAAACATTTGTGTGCATGAACATGTCTGTTTGTATTGGTCTGGGTGTTTTCTATGTATTATAAGTATGTATTTACAAAAGCACAGTATTATATGTATGTATTTGTAATCCCACTGTTGGTTCTGATCTCTGTAACACAGGTGCTAAGGCTACCTATCTCAGAGTCAGATCAATGTACCTATGTGAGGTAGTGAAATATTATATATTATTATAGAAAAAAAAATAACTGACAGCACTAGTTTCTTTTTTTTTTTTTTATGTGATAGGTAGCAGACGAGCAGGCGGATCACCTGATGGTAAGCAATTGCCGCCGCCCATGGACACATGCAACACCAGTAGAGTCACAAGTGCGCTGCTAACCTATTATCCCCTACCCCCCCGATGGGCCTCCGGTACCCTCACTCACTCGGCGAAACACAGCACATGAGCTGCTTCACGCCGGTTTTTTGTGAGGCAGTGGTATCACTCCGGTCGAGCCGGCCCATTCATGCCGAAGCATGGCTCTCCCACAATTCGACGAAGAAACTTCAATAATAAATAGAAGTTAAGTATAAGTGACGCAGTACAGGATCGACCGAAGTGGCGTTCTCTTGTTTCGGAGGCCAAGACTCGTTTCGGGTCGCTGAGCCAGCGGAGTAAGTATTTTATTACAACCACTTTGTTCGTGGAGTGCAACAATTTGCTGGTAAGATTTTCTGACTTTGACAATACGACCTTTGTCTCCCATCCTTTATTTGCAGAAACTTTAATTACATAGCATCAGGATACAGAACTGTGTAAAGATTAAATTGCGCCAGTAAGAGGTAGTTGCTAATTTCAGCAAAAGTCACTCCAGTGTTCCAAAATGTCTAAAAATGTATGAGTAGTTCCTTGTTTTTTCTGTGACAGGTGGCAGACGAGCAGACGGATTACCTGATGGTAAGCAATCGCCGCCGCCCTTGGACACTTGCAACACCAGTGGATTCACAAGTGCGCTGACAACATTTAAGGGGCTATACGAATGTAACTAGCGCCGCCAACCTATTTACTCTGATTGTGGCGAAAATACGATAATTTTTAAGAGAGCAAAACATTACAGACTTGAATTGAAATTTTTCAAGATGCAATACAATTTATAAAACACGCGACAAGTAACAAGTAACGCGGTAAGTAAGTATTGTTACTTGTCGCGTGTTAGAAATATATATAGGAAGTCTGTAATGTTATATTTTCTTCAAAATATCATATTTTCTCCACAATCAGTATAAATAGGTTGGCTGCGCTAGTTTCATTCGTGTAGCCCCTTCACGCAACTCAACAACTCACTCGGCGAAACACAGCACAGGGGCTGCGTCACGCCGGTTTTGCTGTGAGGAAGTGGTATCACTCCGGTTGAACCGACCCATTCATGCCGAAGCGTGACTCTCCCACAGTTCCATTAATCTTCTTTAATTTCCTTCCTACATAGACTACCTAGGCGTAGATAGAACCCAGTCCAACAGATTACTCTTCAATTACCGTTTGCTCCAGAGGAATGTAGCAAGTGTCCCCCAGTTAATAGCGAGGGGCCACTTAGGCCCTCCCTCCTCTGTAATGAGAGCTGCCACTTGCAGCCCGTCACCTCAATTAGTTTTAAAAGTGGATCTAGGATATTAGACGGGATTTCAAAGGCATTAAGAGTGGCGGGGCGGTTAAATCATGGAGACAAGGTAGCTAGGATGACTGCTATTGTTGGTTCAACAAGTAGGTTAATAGGTACGTTATATTATGATACTAGCGGCCGCCCGCGACTCCGTCCGCGTGGAAAAGTAACTTTTTACCCCACTTTCAACCCCTTTCGCAATAAAAAGTAGCCTATGTCCTTTCTCAGGGTCTAGATTGTCTGTATACCAAATTTCATTTAAATCCGTTGAGTAGTTTTGGCGTGAAAGAGTAGCAGACAGACAGACAAGACAGACAGACAGATAGACAGACTGAGTTACTTTCGCATTTATAATATTAGTATGGATTACTTGTTTTGTATTGTATAATTGTTATTTTAAATTAAGGAATCCTTTATGTAGTTTTTAAGATATTGCTGTGCCCTAACAGGGTTCATGTTGAACTGTCATTAAATTCAACACCTAGTCACAACATGAGTGCAATAAATAATTTGATTTGATTTGATTAGGTATTTATACTAGCCTATAGTAAAACTTCTAATGAAGCAGAACACACACACCTAAACATACACACCCACACACGCATGAATCTCATTCATAAAAATCAAGTTATGATGGGATTCGGCTTAATCATCACACTTGCCTAATGCGGATTGGTGATCACAAACCCGAGCTATGTTCGTAAAATTCGAAACATTACTCCTGTTATAACTAGTTTTAAGTTTTATACCTCTGTTTTGTGTGCAATAAAAATCATATTCATTCATTCCTTAATTCATACTGTTGCTCAACCCGGGAATCGAACCAGCGACCCCGAGATCACGGACCGGTACTTAAACCGCTAGACCAAACGCGGCATTAACTAGTTATGTGTCTTAACTAGTGATATTAAATTCGTCCGTCCGTTTTTCCGTTTTCCTGAAAAAAAAATTGCAAAAGACATCCTAATCCAGAGTACCTACGCTTAGATTCAGTGATTAAGTAATTATACTCGTACAGTCAACTCCAAAAATATGTATACACTTTAGGACCTTGTCACAATACATATTAAAACAAAGTAGAACGACCTCTACTTTCTTAGTGTATTGTGACAAGGTCCTAAAGTGTATACATATTTTTGGAGTTGACTGTACATAGATGCATCCTCGGCCTCGAACCACGATTCCCCTTATGAAAGGCGTGAATAAATGAATGAATATGCCTTTTATTGCACACAAAAAGATGTATAAAACTTCTTCTTCAACGAACTTGTTCTTTTTCAATGAAGTCCATGGGTCCGATTTTTCGTGTAGGTACTTATCTCTTGAGTAAGATAATAAAACACCTAATAGAACTTGCTGGAAAACTATTTTAAGCCGCCACCTTAACCGAACGGATCTCAAATGAAAATTACAAAGACCCGTTAAGACAATGGCATTTATATAAAATTGCAGGATCTCTTTGAGCTGTTTTGTCCTTTTGATGATTACTCAAAGTGCCTCGTTGCCTCTTATTCCACAGAGAATAAGGGGCCATAATCGCTCGCCCGATCGTTAGGGTCGAGTCAAATCGTTACAATTATCTAGCCTTAATTTCTTTGAGGTATCTTCCAATACGGTTTTACTGAATGTGATCGCTTTTATGCGAGGGAAATTGTGAAGGACCTAATGACGTCGTTGGGAAATATATTAACTGTATTTAAGTACGTAGGATTGCTGTGACTATTAGGCAGTGCTTTAGCCACTGATGGAGCATATCACCGATTCATTAAAATAGCTTTAACATTGGTCAATAATTTTAAGTAATAAAGTGGAACAAGGTGCCAAGTTTTCGTAGACAGCTAGTTTAAAAGTCAATGAACTGGCTGTATTGTTGCCCGACTCAGAGACATCAATTAACTTAAAATGTCATTTAAGATTCCAATAGGTAGTAAGAAAGTATCAGCGGAGGTATACCTACTGTTCCACTGCAAGGCAAAGGCCAAAGAAATTAATTCATCGCTACTATTAGGCTTAATCACCACGCTTGCTTAATGCTGAATGGTGATCGCAAATCCGAGCTATGTTCGAAAAATTCGAAGCACACTTTTTGCTCGACCCTGGAATCGAACCCAGGACTCCAAGAGCATCCACACGGTCATATCCTTCAGACATATTTGATTATCCATACTAATTATTATAAATGCGAATGTAACTCTGTCTGTCTGTCTGTCTGTTACTCTTTCACGCCAAAACTACTGAACGGATTTAAATGAAATTTGGTATACAGATGGTCTAGACCCTGAGAAAGGACATAGGCTACTTTTTATTGCGAAAAAGGGGTTGTAAGGGGTTAAAAGTGGGATAAAAAGTTACTTTTCCACGCGGACGAAGTCGCGGGCGGCCGCTAGTTTATTTATAAAGAGATAACTTCAATAGACAACGACAAGGCTTATAGGTAAACCGAAAACACGAAACGCTTACGCGATGTAATTATACACAGCGCCATCTTTTGGTTCATTTCGGAATTCCGGTCCCGAAGCGAAGTGAGGGCGGGCCACTAGTAAATAAATAAATAAAAATAATAAAATTGCAGGTCCGAACTTCCAGTTCCTAAATTTATCCTTGTTGAAAAGTTTCCTAATTAAATTAGTTGAGTTGCGTCCTAATTACAACGAACATGTGTATTCCTGGAAAGTATTCGGAGTATTTTGAAACATGATACAACATGAGAACTTCGAAATTATAGGATACCTTACTTCAACTACATTTGCCAAGTTTCTAAGATAAAACTAAGTAAGTAGGTAACATGCCTAATTTGCGTACCTACGCTTCTTAGATTTAAATCTTACACAGGGTATGTCGATATCTAACATAGAGGCTGGCGAAAATAGTATCGATAGCAAAAAAAAATCAATAATATCGATAAATTTATCAGTTGTATTCATCACCATCATCATTATCTCAGCCATTAGTCGTCCACTGAACATAGGCCTCCCCTGTCGACCTCCAATCTGACTGATTGGACACGGTCAGTAAATTTGCATCCAACGTCATCCGTCCACCTCGCGGGGGCCATCCCATGCCTCGTCTACCGATACGTGGTCTCTATTCGAGAATCTTTTGGCTCCAACGGCCATAATAATGTTCTTCTTGCTATGTGCCCCTCCCACTGCCTCTTCAGCTTAGCAACCTGGTGGGCTATGTCGGCAACTTTTGTTTGTCTACGGATCTCCTCATTCGATTGTCTTGATTGACTGGCCGGATGGCGCTTATGGTAGTGACCCTGCCTAATGCGCTAAAGGTCGTGGGTTCGATACCCACTCTGGACAAACATTCGTGTGATGAACACTTGTGTTTGGTCAGTGTCTGGGTGTAATGTACTCGTATGTATTTAAGTATTATATTTGTGTTTCCTCTGTTGTCTGATATCTGTAACACAAGTGCTTAAGCTACTTAGTACGGAGTCAGGTCAATGTATGAGATGTTGTGTGAATTGTATTGCCACGTGTCAATAGTATCGATAGGGAAATTTGTGCAATACCATTGATTACGGTCGGATCGGACCAAAAGAGGTAATCCACTCTCAGCACCCAGAATTTCAGCACCTGGGATTTCAGCACCTGGCCTAGTCCACTCTTAGCACCTATCGATATTTTTGGGCAGGTGCGGAAAGTGGATACCAAATTTATTTTTACATTTTTGTCCACTTTCAGCAACTGCAGCAAAATAGTGCTGGCAGCATAACAGTATTAAATGAAAGATATCGATAAAAATCACATGAACGTTAAGATATATTTTTTCAAGAGTTATTCTTTTTAAAACTGCAATAAAATCTATTATGTTATTTAAACATACGATTGCAGGTCAATATAGAATAGATAGAGACATACTCTTAATTGCACAACACATTACAGAACTTAGTCCTATAGTAATTTAAAAATATAATATCGGCGGCCTTATCGCTAATCTCTTCCAGACAACCTTTGGGTAGAGGAATAATACAGCGAATTAACAACATATTTATTTAAAACCACCTGCAACTATAGGTATAGGGTAAACTGGTTAAATACGCCCCACGTTTATGTTTTAGTATTTAAAACACATTTATAATCATATTATATTTATTTATTAGGAACCATCTGTTACATAAACTAATTAGCTTCATATTATTTGGTTAATCAACTTGTAGTTCTAGACCTTAGAAGCATTAGGGCGGAAGTGGGTTTTGGCAACTTTACAGGACAGAGTAAAATAAAAAATCGATTTAATCGGCAAATATTTTAATAATTACAAACAACATACAAATGCTGTCTTTGCAATTATTTAACCTAATAAGTAGCTTTCCTAGTTTTATGATTAAAATTTAAAAACAAAGTTTCTAAACAGTGAAAAATTAACTTTTTTTAAAAAAATGATGACATTCGCCCTTATGCCACAACAATAATTAATTATATTTGATCAATCGATCAGTATGTGCCCATAAGGCTTTATGCCTCCAATTTTTGTAATTTAATGTAAGGTGTTTGTCTAAGTATAACGTTATGCCTAAAAATAAATCAATATCTCTTAAAACTAAACAAGGCGAAATTGCAAATGCGACTTTATTGTGTTCATTTATCAACTATTTTTTTTGGCAAAAAGGCGGATATCCTTACCAAAAAACCTATTTCAAAAGTAAATCCTCCTCATCTAAGCGTGTATTTCCCAGTTGGGCAAAGAGCTGTTGTCCGGGGTACACTTGGGCCATGATCCAGGATTGGGGGAGTCTGGTAATTACAATCTATATCTACTGGTATCAACCGTCACACGACCATATTCCCTCTTTGTTGGACCTTCTGTTGACCACCCATCCCGGCGCCTACCAAGTGTCTGTCAATGCACGACTTGGCTCTTCCTACCACTGCCTTGTACGGAGCACTGTGCCTCTCAACAGCACTCAGCGGTTGGAACTATCAGTCAGCAGACTGAAACGTTATGCGTAGTTTCTTCGCATCCTACCCATGGTGGCAGGTTTGCTTTACGTTGGAGGATCCCGATGCCTTGGCAGAGTCTGTAGCCGATGCTATACTGCAGGAAATGGAATTATTTATTCAAGCTCTGCAGTACCAAATACTAGCGTCCCAAGAAAAGGTACAACTTTGCTGCTAGTTCTTATAAGAAAAATATCACCAGAGCAAAGTCATCGTTCATTGGTAACGCGCCTTCCATCGGGCACCCGCGCTTTTAATTGCCAAGGCCATCCTCGGGAACTTTAGTCAGTCGTCATTCCCTCCACTACACAAGCCAGACGATATTCTTGCTCACACTGCAAAAGAGAAAGCCGAACTTTTGGGCACTTTTTGTGCATCAAACTCGACTTTGGATGATTCTGGGAACTAACCACCTACTGTACCGTCCTGTACGAGCTCAATGCCGAACGTCGAAAAGATTTAGTACGTAAGGCTCTCTTTTCTCTTGACATCCATAAGTCGAGTGGGCCGGATGGTATCCCTCCATTCGTACTGAGGTTATGTGCTCCGGAGTTGGCTCCGGTTTTAACGTATCTTTTCTGGCTCTCATAATTCATTGGCGTAGTACCGAGTAACTGGAAGTCAGCTCTTGTCCACCCCATACCTAAAAAGGGCGATCGCTCAGACCCGTCCAATTATAGACCTATATCCAATACCTCAATCTTCTCTAAAGTAATGGAGTCCATAACGAACCGCCAGCTCCTGAAATACCTAGAGAAGAACCGCCCATTAAGCTGACTGTCAGTACCTACGGCTTCCATAGTGGTCGTTCTGCTGGGGACCTCCTGGTTCTTCTAACTCACCGGTGGGCGCAGGTGCTACAGAGTAAGGGTGAGGCTCTGGGTGTCAGTTGGGATATAACGAAAGTTTTTGATCGGGTATGGTACAAGGCTCTGCTCTCTATACTTCCCTCATACGGTCTTCCAGAGAAATTATGCACGTAGGTCGCCAGTTTTCTTACTGGGCGCAGCTTTAAGGTCGTTGTCGACGGTTCTTGTTCAGACAATATGTAATGAAGCTCGTAAACGCTGGTGTCCCCCAGGGCCGTCTGCTATTTCAACGCTGTTCCTTCTGCATATTAATGATATGTTGTCACAGAACAATATTCATTGCTATGCGAATGATAGCACTTGGAATGCACTATATATCCGGT
This sequence comes from Cnaphalocrocis medinalis, assembly GCA_014851415.1. Classification (NCBI taxonomy): domain Eukaryota; kingdom Metazoa; phylum Arthropoda; class Insecta; order Lepidoptera; family Crambidae; genus Cnaphalocrocis; species Cnaphalocrocis medinalis. The sequence continues at coordinate 29,438 of JABMDO010000333.1, forward strand.
ATAAATGCCGGACGTGCAAATGTTTCTCTGGAAAACGTCATTGAGTACCGGAAGTCACTTGTGTTTGAAGTCGAAGACATATTAAATCTTGTTTCAAACTGGGGGCGACTTAACTTAGTCAGTTTTAACCCCTCAAAAACACAAGTGTGTACATTAGGGGTAATTGCTAAAAGACGTCCCTTCAAAGTGGCAATTACTTTTCAAGGCATTTCCCTTAAGCTTCTATAGGGATTCTTGGCATCAACATTTCGAGCGATGTCACATTTGGCGGTCATCTGGAGGATAAAGCTAAAATAGCTTTAAATAACTAGGTGTTCTTAATAGAGCCGGTGAGTTTTTCACGCCGGCTCATCGACTTCAACTTTTTAAGGCGCAAGTTCGGCACCATATGGAATACTGTTCCCATCTCTGGGCTGGAGCACCTCAGTACCAACTTCTTCCATTTGATCGCATACAACGTAGGGCTGCTCGAATTGTCGCTGACCTAACTCTCTTCAGTCAGCTTGATCCTCTGGCTTTGCGGCGGGATATAGCTTCCCTATGTTTTCTTTATCGCATTTATCACGGGAAGTGCTCCGAGGAATTGTTCAATCTACTTTCTGCGGTTGAATCCTTAATTACATCGAACGGCAGCTGTGTTGCAGCGGCCGTCATTCTATCTTCATCATCTTGATGGTTGGCGATCTAGCACTGTGTGTTTCTCGAGGAATTTTCTTCCGCGAACCTCAGTTATGAGGAATAGTTTAGCTGCGGCAGTATTTCCTGACGGTTATGACTTAGGGACCTTAAAGAGAAGAGCTTGCTCTTTCTTAAAAGGCCGGCAACGTCGTAGCGACCTCTCTGATCTCTCAGATGTTCAGGGGCAGCGGTGATTACTGACCAGCAGGTGACCCACTTGATCGTTTGCCACCTCTATCATAAAAAAAAATCAGGAAGGTAAAACAAAAATGCCGAAATGTAAACAAACAATGCGTGCAAATACCAAAGTGACATAAGATCGCGTAATGACCAATCACAATGTATCTTATTACACTTAAACTGATTCAGTGTTAGTTATTGGACACGCCGTGATCAAGGGATAATGCCCGATGTCGCTCATTTTTGGCGCCATATTTCGAATAGTTCACATCCATAACGACTTATTTCTAAATTAGCCCACCAATCCATTTACAAAGTTACTAAAACAAAAGGCATAAAGTCGTATATCTGGATTAGATTAATATTATTCAAAGGAATCTTAGAGGCATAATGTCGAAAGTTTGCTTATGACGAATATTTTAAAACACTGTTTGAACCATAAAGGCGTGACTCCTTTTACGTAGCCTTTGTGTAAATATTTTTTTTAAGCATAAGGGCCAAATTTTGAATCCGCCTTGAGAAAGTAGAGGCAATGTAGACGCAAAGAGATGGAAGTGTAAATTAGACCTTAAGGTTCTAATGATTTTAGAAAAGCTGTCAGAACCGACATTATGCACTAAATTATCTCAGCCCAGAAAAGGGATAGAAATACATCTCAAAGTGATATAGAAAGAGAAAGAAACGCTTATCTTCGTTATCCAATAAAAACATTTTGCCCGATCTGCACATCCGCCCATATGCTTCTGAGGTCTAGAGTTATAATTATATTTTGACTTACACGTCTTTTTAAAAACTATAGAAAAGGGCGTTTTCCCCCAGGGTACAGGGTAAAATGCCCCATGTTAAAAAAAAACAATAAATTCAGCAATAATCAAAGAAAATGAAATTTATCTTCAAGAAATATTTACTTATTTTGCTGTCGTACAATTGTAGCGTCCACACTTATAACATAGATTGTTGTACATTGTACAATCTTCGTGCAACCATTTCAAACATCTTGTGCATTGTATCCAGTCTATTTGTCTCTTCGTTCTAGATTGATTAATTCCCAATTCCTTACTGGTAACCTTTGACATCGCCTCATCCAATGCTTCAGCCGTCCAGATGCTCTGGGTGTCTTTCTTTTATAGGGTTTGCACATAATTAATCTATAAAAATAATATAAAGGTCATTTACAATAGAGGCATATTTCACTTGTAAAATCGGGGCGTATTTCAAAAAATAAAGGCAAATACGCCCCAGTCTTATCCAACGGTAACCAGTTTAAACTTGCAGAAAATTCCAGTAAAATTATGAAGGTTATGTTCCCACTAAATCTATAAATTATCATCACTCATTCAAAAATAATACGTTAATATGGTACAAATACATAAAAATACTCACCCACGCAAGTCGCGTCACAATCTTAACAGTTTTTTAAACAATTCAATTTTTTTTCTCACACGAACAAACGAAGTGCAGTTGCTCACTCAACTAATGCGAGTAGTACTGCCATCTATCGATTGGCGGTGTAACTACTAAATTACTTAGTTCGGTATACTTTGTACAGCATGTGGGGCATATTTGCTGATGGGGCGTATTTCACCATTTTACCCTATGGGTAAATAAGTAGCATGACATGTAGCGTTATTTTAAATTGTCGAGTCTTCTAGGAAACTTAGGCCAGAAGATTAGACCAAACTTCATTCGAGGATAAATTTATGAATAACGCTCCGATTTTTATGGAATGACAGCCTTATACCATTATTATTTATTTATTATTACTTATTGATTTATTGTCGCATAAAAATAATATTAAAGCCCCGTTTGGTCTAGTGATTTTAATACCAGTCTTTGATTTCGGGCTCCTGGGTTATATTTCCGGGTCCAGCAAAAGTGTGTTGCGATTACATTAACTGCATAATCAAATAACATAGTAATTCCATTATAAATACGAGTATATATGATAATCTTCTTCTTGCCAAATAACACTCTTGATTTTGACATTGTATGGAAAAACTGCGCTTTTAAAATGTTTATTGTATTTACTTAATGTTTAAAATATTAGGTATACGTTTAAATGATTTTTATCGTTATCATTTATTTAACATCGACTTGTTTAGCAACCAGCACTAGGCTGCTGATTGCAGGTGCTGAAAGTGGACAAAAATTTAAAAATAAATTTGTATCCACTTTCCGCACCTGCCAAAAATATCGATAGGTGCTAAGAGTGGATTAGGCCAGGTGCTGAAATCCCAGGTGCTGAAATTCTGGGTGCTGAGAGTGGATTACCTCGACCAAAAGAGGTAATCCACTCTCAGCACCCAGAATTTCAGCACCTGGGATTTCAGCACCTGGCCTAGTCCACTCTTAGCACCTATCGATATTTTTGGCAGGTGCGGAAAGTGGATACAAATTTATTTTTACATTTTTGTCCACTTTCAGCAACTGCAGCAAAATAGTGCTGGCAGCATAACAGTATTAAATGAAAGATATCGATAAAAATCACATGAACGTTAAGATATATTTTTTCAAGAGTTATTCTTTTTAAAACTGCAATAAAATCTATTATGTTATTTAAACATACGATTGCAGGTCAATATAGAATAGATAGAGACATACTCTTAATTGCACAACACATTACAGAACTTAGTCCTATAGTAATTTAAAAATATAATATCGGCGGCCTTATCGCTAATCTCTTCCAGACAACCTTTGGGTAGAGGAATAATACAGCGAATTAACAACATATTTATTTAAACCACCTGCAACTATAGGTATATGGGTAAATAAGTAGCATGACATGTAGCGTTATTTTAAATTGTCGAGTCTTCTAGGAAACTTAGGCCAGAAGATTAGACCAAACTTCATTCGAGGATAAATCTATGAATAACGTTCCGATTTGTATGGAATGACAGCCTTATACCATTATTATTTATTTATTATTACTTATTGATTTATTGTCGCATAAAAATAATATTAAAGCCCCGTTTGGTCTAGTGATTTTAATACCAGTCTTTGATTTCGGGCTCCTGGGTTATATTTCCGGGTCCAGCAAAAGTGTGTTGCGATTACATTAACTGCATAATCAAATAACATAGTAATTCCATTATAAATACGAGTATATATGATAATCTTCTTCTTGCCAAATAACACTCTTGATTTTGACATTGTATGGAAAAACTGCGCTTTTAAAATGTTTATTGTATTTACTTAATGTTTAAAATATTAGGTATACGTTTAAATGATTTTTATCGTTATCATTTATTTAACATCGACTTGTTTAGCAACCAGCACTAGGCTGCTGATTGCAGGTGCTGAAAGTGGACAAAAATGTAAAAATAAATTTGTATCCACTTTCCGCACCTGCCAAAAATATCGATAGGTGCTAAGAGTGGACTAGGCCAGGTGCTGAAATCCCAGGTGCTGAAATTCTGGGTGCTGAGAGTGGATTACCTCAAAATTTTGTACCTGAGTTTTTCTGTTACGGAATTCTTAGTGTCAATATCGGCCTGAAATCTGGAAGATAGCGGTCTTTTAGCCCGTGATTCCTCTTTGGTCGTGTCACACAGCTGTCCTATTGAAATATGAGTGTAAGAGTATAGAGAGTGCATTTGTGGTTCACACACTTGCACTTTAAATGTTTTGCATCGGTGGCTGTCCGTTATTGGCCCCCCATAACCAAAACATCGGTTAAGAGGGCATTAGTTATTATCTCATCAGTACGACTCTATCAGTCAACCCGGAATACCTCCATTCTCTTCACGTAAAAACGTAATAACGCAATAACAACCGTATTAAATCAAAATGAAACATTACCATAAAGCCGAGTTGTAGTCAAATCAATGACAGTGAGACATCTTCATCATATAACAAATGGCCCGCCCGCACTTTCTTCAGGGACATTAGTTTCAAACAGTAACAATAGAAGGCGCTGGGACTCGATTACATCGCGCTAGGTTTTCGCTTTTTCCGTTAACCAGAAGCGTTGTTGTTATCTGTAGAATTAACCTCTTTATAAGTGTTGTTAGTCGCACTTATTTACCACCAGCTGATGCGTGTGCTTGTCGTCATCTATCAAATAGTCATCAGTTTCTCGTATACTACGGACTACGTTAAGATCAGTTCCTACTGGAGGTG
>JABMDO010000334.1:0-28716 GCA_014851415.1 Cnaphalocrocis medinalis
ACACGTAGTTGTCGTGGCCTTGGTTAACGGAGCGAGTTACTGAAACTAAAACACAAAAAAAATGTGCTTCGGTATTTCACAATTACATACTGAAAGTGCTTGAAAAAGTGATAACTAACAGCGCTGACACTAGTAGCACAAAATAATTACACACAGAAGTTAGACTTTGACCTGATTTTGAATTTAGAAGAGTTTGTTGACATATGTTAGGGTCGTTGTCCAGGATGAGTACATAAGCGCGCGGCCTATACCGTAGACCTCGACAGTTTGACAATCTTATGTCATAGGCTAGGATTAATGTGGTCGAAAAGGCGTATTTCCCCGTTAGTGCGCATGCGTGAGTACATGACACATTTTTAGCTCATAGTGGGCAGTCTACTTTCTGTGTCAGTCTTTATTTTGTGCTAGTAGTATAGATATTTGACAGATTTTGAATTTCGAAATATCATCACTATAATTATTTTGTTCCATAGGGCTTGGTACAAGCAGTACCTATAAGCACCTACTCGTACAAGGTACAAGCACGTACAAGTGCTGTCCATAGTATTTTTATTATATTGAGGATATCACTTCACCTCGTAAGATCCAAATATGAGGTTGACAGACACAAAAGAACAAACTAAGTACCTAGGTACCTATTGAGTCTGACATCCTCACCCTGAAGGCCTGCTGAGATGCCGTTTCAAAAATCGTGTTATATCTCTGCCGCATGTAAAGACGTCATTAATCTTTTATTTATATTAGACGTCATTAATCTTTTATTTGGGCGACCCGGTTGGTTCAGTGGTAGTGAATGCTGCATCTGGGCCAAGGGTTGCGGGTTCGATCCCCGCATAGTACAAACATTTGTGTGCATGAACATGTCTATTTGTATTGGTCTGGGTGTTTTCTATGTATTATAAGTATGTATTTACAAAAGAAAAGTATTATACGTAGGTATATTTGTATTCCACTGTTGGTTCTAATATCTGTAACACAGGTGCTTGAGCTACCTATCTCAGAGTCATCAATGTATGTGATGTAGTGAAATAATTTATTCTTTATTCGTATTAAACAAGGGCCAATATTATATGCTCAAAGTGCCAAATTTAAATTAATTGACTACTCCGAATACGGTAATACTGAAGTGGTGACGTCATCAGTGAAATAAAGAGCAAAATTGTTGAAAGCCTGTAATATTAAAATATCGAAACATACTTTCACACAACAATTACTATTTATTAAGTTGTTAAAAATATATTCTCAATTAGGCTTTAATTGGTAAGCATGTTTCTGCTTTGTCGAACTATTAAAAAATTATTGGCTGGGTACACGTACAATAATGCGAAGCCGTTGTCGTGAACGAATTCCTCTGGTGTAATTTAACGGTGATTTTACAATTTATACGAATGCTCTTGTGTTGTTGTTTTCTCGTATTTTCAGGCTCAGAAACATAAAAAATGCATTTAAAAATGTGGCGCTTTATGGGAGTTCTGGGTGGAAAAGTTACAAGGTTTGGGAACAAAGAGGGTGAAAAGAATCTTTACGAGTATTATGGCTGTTGCGGTGCACCTGTCTCAACAATTTGTTTCAGAAAGTATGCCGGTACTTGATTAAGGTATCTAGTATATACTTTAAATCATCGAAATGGGGAAATAGTTGATGACTGACTTACGCAATTTGCAATTAAACGCATGGTGCGGACTGTCCTTCTTGTCTGCGATTTAATAGAGGACCACGTCTGTCCATAGATGACAGCAAATGTCAGCGCCGCGACCTCAACGCACACGAGAGATGGGTGCAGTTTATTCATCAGACTGAATAAATTAAGGACCGACTTGGTATTGCATGGATCTCACAACTTTTTACGGTAGAACAGCTGAGTTGCGAGACTTGATACCTATTTTTGACAAGTATTGTTTTTATGGGATACCTATTTTATTAGTTTGCATTTCACTGCACAAAATAACATAAAATTTTTGTGTTTTTTAGTGTGCAAAGTTCTACTAAATACCAATTTTACCTTTCAATTGAATTCAATGCAATTTGTTCCATTACCCACCACATAATCCAATTTAAATAATAGCATGTCCTTCCTTTTTGACTCTGTAATATACCTATATCAATGTCAAAGTTATACAATTTAGGCAGCATCAAAAAGACCTTTTCAATAAAAAATCACAAATTTTACCTTTTTAAAACATATCAGAACGTCAAATCTCATAAATTTTCCGTCGCTCAGCCTAACCCCATGAATATGCAATTTAAAATGGGAGCTTTCGTTTACATCTAGTTCACCCCCCCGGGGGAGGAGGGGGGTTGTTACCCGGATCCTTTCTCCTAAATTTTTTAAAATACACCCTATTTAGAGTCCCTTAATTTCATTTTCAAATGCCTTGATGAATAAATAAATACTAATTGGCGTTTAGTACTTACTTCCGTAGCTTATTGAAGAGGCTGTTACAATCTGAATGGAAACGTTGTTTTTGGGGAAAGAAGAGCAATGTTTTTGTAGTTGAAGGTATTTTGTAGTCTTGTATCGGACGTTCAATGGTAAGATTGGCTATTCACCCGAATGCATAATTAATTAAAACGGGAATTAACGCGATACATTGTCCCTTAATAGGTGTAATTCGCTTAATTCCCGATTTAATTAAGACTGATGATTTCTCGATAAGAATGCTTTGGGTTGGTTTGAAACTGACCATGAACGTTGTGCACGTATTCATGTACGAGAACTTAACAAGATCTTAGACGCGCGAGTGGCCAGCGCTGGTTAAAAGCGCAACCAAAGACCACAAGTAGGTACATTTCGTTCGCGTACACTTGACTATATCTTCATATGTTTTATATATTTACAATCGCGTTTTCTAATTTCACCGATCGTATTTTGTCTTTGTTAAACTTTCGTTCAAACTTTGTAAAGAGAAAATGTCAAAAACCGCGACACTAAAGTACACTTCGAATATTAATGGGGAATTTTGCGTTCGTTACCATTACATCCCACTCTGCTTCGTCATAACTCACGTTAAACTAATTATAAATGTACCCTACAGTTGGCACACAGGCACTGTCTTTTTGTGCCAACGGTCATTCATAATCCGAGGGGGGGGTATAAGAGTTCCTACAAACTAACTACAGTTACACCACAACGTAGCGGGTAAAAGTGGACGTGTGTATAGAGGTAAATCGAGAGAAGTGGGTTTTTAATCCGGCTTGAAACTTATATCAATGCGTTCATTGCAGGAAAACCTCTATATGTGAGACAAGAAATTCTATAGACAACGACAAGGCTTGTAGGAAAACCGAAAAAAAAATAAAACACTTGTGCAACGTAATCAGCGTCCAGTGCCATCTGTTGGCACAGATTGGATCTAGTGTTTTGAAAAGAACGGCAGGCGATCCACAAGTATGAAAAAAGGGACAGGATTTCATCGTGAATGATAGTTATAAAAGAGATTTTTTAGTGTGATTTATCTGCCTCCTACCAAATAATTTAAAACCGATTGCCGCCACTCATGGCAAGATGTCTAGTGGGCAACACCAATGTAGTCAGAAAAGCGCTGAAAACCAAAAAAAAACGCCCTTCCACCCGGATTGAGTCCACAGTCCATTTTAGCGCAGACATATACTTCACTGTGAGGCAGTGGAATTGCTCCTAAGCGTAGGTTTCTATTGCAGATTTTCGTGGAATAGTAGTTGTGTCCCAGGAGCGTAGCCTAGTAAGGATGGTGATTTACTTCGGGCGGTACATTTGGGGGCGGCAAACCTAGGCTTCATCCTTGGGTCGAGGAAGAAAAGAGGGTGTCAAAATAGTATTTCGCTCCCGGAGCCTGACGCCCATACTGCGCCATTGGTGTGATCCTTTGGAACCTAAAGATTTTAGTGATAGTATGAGATGAAACGAGTGCAGCGCGGTGTCGTACGTGTGAAAAATCCTTAGACCTCGAACAAAATCCGCCTACATAAAGTAGCAATAGCTCAAAACAGCAAAAAATACAATGCCACGTTAAGTGCACTTGCCAAAATATTAATTTTTCAGACAGTGTTTACATTATTCAACCCGAATAATGTTGGACGGAATTTTTCTAGTTTTACAGTTTAAAGGCTAACGCTCGTTCACAATCGCGCCAGGCCGCTATTTTACCACGGTGACAATTGTCGGTGACATTTATACAGAGTGTGGCCGAGTGACAATTGTAAAGCGATATGAGAAGTTTTATTTAGAAATACAAATAGATGGACATTACCAAACTTTAAGTCCCTTAATACAAAATGTCGTTTTGGATTAAAACTGCAATGCTGACACTTTTGTTCCATTTGTAACTTTGATAGCATCACTTTAAGCCGTGACTACTGATTCAATATCCCTCAAAAAGATAGTAATTTCCGTTACATAAAACTACATACCTAACGCTACAGTACGTCCTACTTTCAGCATATAAATAATCCTCCATACCCTTCATCTCTGAGTAATCTACGGTCAACACAAGGAAGTGAGGGCATCTGTTTCAAGAATTGTATCAGATGGGACCTCCATTAAGCTATCGGGTATGTGAGAGATAGGTGTGCCAACCCGAAATAAATGCGACTCAAGTTGAATAGGGTTAAATTCGCGAAACTTCAGCCAATATTGACCGGCTCTTTGGCGAAATTTGTAGTTTTTTCTCACTTTGGACAAACATAGTTATTTTTCTGTAGCGCCATTGGTACAGTATGGAACATTAGTTCACCAATAGATGGCGCTGGATGTCGATTACATTGCGCTAATGTTTCGTTTTTCAGATTAGCTGTAATCATTGTCGTAGCTTATAAAATTTATAGTATAGACAAAACAAGGAAGATTATTATGACGAAAATGGATTATTTGAATTTATATCGAACGTGAAATTATTTTTGACTGAATGAATTATAATGACTCGAGCTAACTAGTTAAAATTATGTTACTTTTCCTACACCAGTCCGTCAGACAAAAGACTTGTTTTTTCTAATTGCAAAGAACATTTTCGTGTCACGTAATGAGGTGTATGCTACCAAGGGGCATTTTAATTAGCAACTGAAAACAAAAGCAGAAACTTAAAGACGGCGTCAGGTCGAGTTGCGTCGTGTACAAAATAGCACTTATCTCTGAGACATAAGACGTTCCAATGTCTAAAAAGGGTAGCTCGAAGTGTACCCACCTCAGTCAGGTTCAAAAGAGTGGTGTTTGGAAGGTTAATAACCTATATTATTATCTGTATCGCCGTATTTGTTTATTTGTACCGATACCAATGCATTTGCAGCGCTACAAAATTATGGAATATGTGTAAGGGATTACTGTTTGCACTTGAATTTCATTTAAGATGAAAGGAAAGGGCCTCGTTCACCACCTCTGAGTAAAGTGTCAAGTAATTTACTGGTTACAAGTCTTTGCATTGAATAAATTATTTAAATTTTTAACTAGGTCGCGGACCATGGGCCAATTTTCTCCAAACCCACTTTAATTGACAAATTGTAAATTACTTGACACTTTACTCAGAGGTGGTGAATGAGGCAAACAGACGATGCCAATATACATTTATTTAAATTGTTAGTTCCTTAACCAGTTTTTAATATTCGCAGACGGTCTGAATTTTGGTAAATGTTCATACTTTTTACTCAATAATCTTTTTTTTTTTTTTGTTCTGTAAATTTTTGCTAGCGCCTTAAGTGGCCGCTTTTGGCGTTAGCCAAGGTTTTCAATTCAAAAAGTAGCACAGTAACAAATAAAAAGTATGAATGATTGACAAGGTTCTGACGGCACGCAGGTATTAAAGAAAGATACGGTTCAGTAGCTAACAATTAAGAATAGAAATAATAAATAATAATAAGCAATGTAATCTCGTTTGTGTGCCTTACCCTTCGCCTTAAGGCGCGTTAACGAGGGTGGTCTGCACGTGGTCGGCGCCGAAAAAAACTACCCTAATTAATCTAAAATTATACTTTGTATACCTACCATATATTCTCTAAAATACTAACTGTACAAAAAACTCGAGAATATAAAAAAGTAATTGCCAAAACACTTTCCAAAATTAGAAGAAAAGAGTTTCACAGAAGGCCATTACGGCTCTTCATAATGCATAATATGTACTCTTTGTACGTTACCCTTGGGAAATTTAATCTGGGATAAGCTCTCTCCATGCGGAAATAACATAAAAATTCGTTGAGTATCTTCTCAGTCAAGGATATTAAAAAAAACACAGTCGCAGGCTTTTCCTCGACAGAATTTTATGCTTCTGCCAAGTTCATTTTGTTCAAATGTGACGTACTGTATTTTGGTTGCGTTTCATTTATGCATATTAAAATCATAGCTCGTGACTAGATTTGAGACTTAAATCCTTCTGGAGCTGACTTACAACGAAACAGACATCACAATCAAATCTTCCATCGCTGTCTTTGTCACACGATTTGTGCGTCTCTTTTGCTAGAATGCTATGCTCGTTGGCTCATCATTTCTATAATTGGAATCTACGCTAGAGATTATTAGATTCCACCGCCCACCTGTATAAAATTATTCGCACCAACATAAAATTAATAAGAAGATTAATAATTCTCCCAGTAAAGATCCTCGTGTTTCTATAGAAACGAGATACATAATACAAATTAAATTTGATTGATGATGTTGACCAAACTGTCTTCTCTTCTAATTGAATACAACGCCAAGTGCGTACGGGCCACGCAAAAATTTAGGGTTCCGTAGCTACTCGTGATGTATATTAATTTCTTTGGTTACCGGTTCTGTTTTAAAGCCGGGTACCTATTGAATTAAAAAAAAAAGTCACGCAAATCACTGCTTGCAAACTCACACCATGAGTCAAGATGCCTGCGTGTCTTAAGTTCAGATCTTTTGGAACTCCTAGCTTCCTATACTGGGTTTATTTTAATAATGGTATTATTTGATGTTCTATGTTTTTAGACCTCCAATCAATAGTTTAGCGGTTAAAATTGGTTGAGGACACTCATCGCTAAACAGATATGGGGGCCCCACCCCCAATTCTTTTTTTTACTATTTAGTGTCATATTTTTGTAGCGGTTCATACAACACATATTCCATCAAATTTCATCACTGTAGTACTTATAGTTTCCGAGTAAATCGGCTGTGACAGACGGACAGACGGACAGACGGACATGACGAAACTATAAGGGTTCCGTTTTTGCCATTTTGGCTACGGAACCCTAAAAAAGACAGGTTCTCTTCCTTCCGAGATTTTAGATTTAATTTTAGAGCCAACAACAAAAAATAGAAGTTTAGTAGATACGATAAGTGTTGTATCTCACAATGAGTACACAGAAGAAGATTCTTCTGAAGAAGAATTGAGTGATGATGATGAGTAGGTTAATTTATTGTTTCTTTTTGTATTTTTTTTTTAATTTTTTATGGATGTACCTAGTGCTAAGACATATACAAATATATTAAAAAATAAAAAAAAATGATTTTATTTTTTTTCGTTAAAACTGTACACTTCAAATAACTTAGATGTATATAAACATTATTAACAAACACTTTAAAAGTAAAAAATATCGATAAATAATTTTGTCCAGCTAGCTTGTACTAGACCACACTGTGGGCCGGCTCGAGCGGAGTGATACCACGGCCTCACAAGAGCTGCGCTGTGGTTCGTCAACTAAGTAATGGCACCGGAGGCAATTGGGAGAAAATGGGATTAATTTTGGCAGCGCACTTGTGACTGTACTGGTGTTCCAGGTGTCTATGGACGGCGGCAATCGCTTAACATCAGGTGATCCGTCTGGTCGTCTGCTACCTATCACATAAAAAAAAACCCTGCAACTCGTCATACGTCTTGCTACTATACTATGTAAACAAGTGTTTCGCGCAAAATTTTAATAATTTAGTAGAAAAGTGGAATAGACGGCAGGGTTAAAAGGCAGCCGATTAACCTTTGATCATATTTGCCTTTCTTGTTGAAAATTAAAAATTTAAAGGAAAAATTAATACGGACTTCTTTTGCTTTACATACTTACTTTATTGTGTTAACGTATTTTTTGTGATACAACTTTGTATTATGTATTCTGTGATAGTAGTGAGTTTGTGATAGCTGAAAAACTTGATCAATAACGCCATGGAAGTCGTTGATTTGATTTTTAATCACAAAGATCAAAATATGTAAATATGTTTTGTGGTTTTTCAACATTTGGACAATAAATAAACTAATTAGGTTTGCGCAGCGACCCATAAAGAATGGCTTCGGCACGAAAGGGCCGGTTCGAGCGGAGTGATACCACGGCCTCACAAGAGCTGCGCTGTGTTTCGTCAACTAAGTAATGGCACCGGAGGCAATTGGGAGAAAATGGGATTAATTTTGGCAGCGCACTTGTGACTCTATTGGTGTTGCATCATCAGGAGATCCGTCTGCTCGTCTGCCACCTATCATATAAAAAGTTAGTCCTGGCCTCCTGTAATAAGAGCCATCTCAGTTAGTCTTATGCGTTAATATATCCTCCATGTCAGTCGATCGTTTTGTTTTCCCACGGGAAACCATCATGGCCTTTATCTTGTCACATGTGGGGGACAAGGTGGTGTGTGGGACTCTAACCCTAACCAAAACCCCTGGGGTGTCCATCTCAGCGCAATCGCGGTCGGATACCCCAACAGCCGGGACTGCACCGTACCGGTAATCGCCTTGCGCCATCTTCTGGCACAAGCTGCTCTCAAACCGATTCGGTATAACGTTAAAATCGTTCCGTTCTGGTTAAGAGCAAAGGCCAATACAGCTCCCGGCAGGCGTGCGAACTGTCAGCCCCGGACAACTGTCTCCCTTAGGCGTCTGTTTTACTGGGATTCCATCAGTTATCTTCGTGAGTGAGAGGTTAAAGTAAAAATCGTGACTCGTCATTGGTGGTACTATGGCTCTTTCCTCTTTTAGACGACCACTACACAGTGGGAGAGCCACGCTTCCACATTAATGGACCGGCTCGACCGGAGAAATACCACGTCTTCACAGAAAACCGGCGTGAAGCAGTGCATGTGCTGTGTTTCGCTGCGTGTGGGGGTACCGGAGGCCCAATCCAGGGGAAGGGGGTTAAAAGGTAAGCAGCGCATTTGTGACCTCGGCGGCGGCGGCGGTAAACGCTTACCATCACGTGATCTGTCGGCTTGTCTGCCACCTATATCATAAAAAAAACTTCGCAAATGTCACCTGAAATAATTGATGTATTCTGGGTAGTCAACTGTCAAAGTCTGTGTGGCTGAAATGATGATAAATTTTGTGTCGGTGCAATGGGAGCTACCGCGTGTGGAAAATCCGTTAGATGGCGTACGTGTAGACTGTGGTCCAACTTCAACATCATTGGCCGTTTAGTGACATTATGACTTCTCATATCAAAAATAACCAATCACCGTATAGTTGGACCTCAGTCTACAGTTCTACACATACGCCATCTAATGCATTTTCTACACGCGGTAGCACCCATTTGTTTCACGTGGATTTTTGATAACCTGACTACCTAGCACGTAATTCGTGAACGGTGTTGCTGCAAATGAATAACTCAAGTTAATATTATTATGAATTTATTGTAGACAACCTCACTAATAGATAGGCATTAAAGAACCTATGATGGCATTGTTTATCAAACAAGTCTAGGTGGTGAGAAATCGTCTAATTAAAACTTCGTGCCTTTATTTAACAGTTTCATCAAATTACGTTTGGTTTTGTCTTGATTGTAAGTTTCACATTGAAAGAGACTTCTGTTCAAAGAGAAAATCATAGCTTAATACCCCAGTTGTTTGATGTTAACGTCTAGTTAATACCATTGGATAAAGACCCATAACAACCTCGTTTTACTTGACTTTGGAAGCACAAATAAACAAGCGTTATTCCAAGTAGTTTTAACTAAGTAGAACGAACAATTGTATTTTCCAATAAGTTTTTAGCGTTTTGGAACATAATGAGTACCTACTGAATTTGATGATATGTGGGGCAGACGAACAGTCGGAACACCTGATGGTAAGCAATTACCGCCACCTATGGACATCCGCAACACCAGAGAAGACGAGACACAGGTGCGCTGCCAACCTTTTAATAAGGAATATGCTTGGATTTTGAAGGAATTTCTTGTGGTTTTGTAATTGTTACAGTTCGATATCGTTATTTACTCATCTTTTTCTATGATACCTACCTAGCTGATCGGTTTTTTAATGTATTTATGTGTCAGGTCAACTTCTGTCGAGGCTACACAACTACACATATTATTGTTTTTTTAAAGCCAGATGCGATAAACGAAAATGTCACCTGAAGTTAAGTGATCACCATCTATGAACATCTACGAGATAAAAGGGTTCTCAAATGCAGTACTGGCCTTCCAAAACGGAGTTTGGTCTTGATGGTCCCTATATCGTACATAGTTTGTTGTAGGTAAAGGATATATTTATATCTGCCGTTACCTAAGTATTCTACTAATGAAAGACATCACCAGTTTAATATCCCGTTAAACTACCCACTCGTAACGGTTACCTACAAAAGTAAATTAGCCATAAAACAACAGATAGAGGTAATAAAAAATTTAAAAGCCCGTATCCTCCCAAAGAGAAAAATTTACGGGGAATAGTAATAAAGAGGGAAAAGTACACCACTCTGCTTCAATCAAAACGTCTTATATGCTATCATCATTTGGAATAAATGTTTATTATCCCACTGCGATTACGATAGAAAACTTAAAAAATATAGTAAAAATACTAAAACCCAACTACGACAAAAAACGACACTGAAAAAGTATAAAACAAGCCTTCGTTGTCAATTTACAATAATGTCATACAATACTATTCTGAAGTATGCAATATTCACTATGTAGAGATAATTTTTCATGTATTATATATTCAAATGTACAAGTCAAGCGCTATCTAATGATAAAAAACACGGCATATTTAACATAACTATATTTTTTACTCTGTATGTTTGGTCCGCTAGAGGGCGCAACATTAGATTTTCTGAAACATCATGTAGCCTATAACTAGCGGACAATTAAGACGCTTATAATGATATGTCATTTATCGAATTCTGATAAGTAGTGTAGAAGTTACGTGGAAATAGATGAACATACATGCATACATACATAGCCTGTCAAAAATCATAACCCTCCTTTTGCGTTGCCGTAGTCGGGTAAAATAGACTTTTACTCTCCCTCTTTTTTTTTGATATCCCTGAAAAAGTGCGTTACCCCACATGATGGCGGGGGTCTAAAACCAAGTGGTAAAGCTACTTAGTACGGAATCAGGTCGCTATAAGAGAAAAATAATCTAGAATTATTAAATGAAATGAAATCAATTCAAATATTATTTATTTTTCTCTCACATAAGACATAATTAACTGATAACAGTAGGTATAGCTGGCGGCATAAAATAATAGCAATGACCGTTTGTTTGTGCACTTGTTAAAGAGAAGTCTTTCTACTAGAGTTGGGGCAGTTTTTTTTTTATAGGTGGCCAACGAGGAGACGGATCACCTGATGGTAAGCGATTACCGCCGCCCATAGATAGCTGCAACACCAGTAGAATCACAAGTCAATCAGTTAAGTAGATCCGTTTTTGAATAACCTATAGTACGAGTAGCTTAATGTTAGGGATGTGAGATGGAGAAGAGAGTTGGTTAAAGAGCAATTTTTTTTAAATATTTTGGCGCCTTACAACTATTCTCAAGTTTCAATAGGTCTGAATAAAGTCTGCCAATAACAGGCGTCTTGGTGCAGAAAAGGCTTTACCCCCGACTCATCGCCAACGTCACCCGCCGCGAAATTGATCTGATTTGATTGATTCACCGCCCTAATTGAAAACCTGCGCATGGTCTCGCCATCTCTTGTATGCTGGAGCTAGTGATGTGTTGATGTCGATGATCGAGATTTGGAATTAGAAGAGACAAGACATTAAAACCACAACTTCATAATCTCTATAAGCTTAGGTCTACGTACGCGTGGCAGGATTAAGCACTTTAATATCGAATTATTCGTTAAATCGCAGTATTATTTTTAAATTCTCTTGCGCTATCGCTTATTAATCTTCCACATCGGGCGCAATTGGATCTTATTCGTATTTGAATTATGGCCAATTCATTTAATATTTCAGTAGTGTAATAGCAGTGTACTTTCTTACTTATGTTTATCAACCGTGCGTTAAACATTTGCATTGTGTAACTTTAAGGGATATTATTGTTTTAATTACCGGCTCAAAATCCAGGAGTCCAAAGTCAAGTTACCGGTGATGATTACTCTCATTATCATCACAGGCCGCCATGCTTGGTTAAACCGTTGTTTTGAGGAACTGGAATCGGTAAGTTTAGTAAATACAAAGAAGCGGCTGGCTTCCATAATCCATAAATTAGGGAATAAACTGATTTACCGCAATACAGTTAACAATTTTGTACAAGCATGAGCGTTGCAACATATAAATCGCGTCTTAAAATCGGGTAATAGTCCACCTGCATTTAATAGCCCCTTAACCTTTACTGTAAGTAAAAAATGCATTCTTCAAACTTATTAAAAGCCTGACATGCGTATGTAGTCATGCTTTGAATTCTTATCACACTATCATAAGCAAAACCTTTCCGATTTTTAAAAGATATCGATAAAACGGTATCGTATTATCGCCTCCCTAAAACGAAGCAAGATCCGTGTTCACAAGAAAACAGGTCATTCGAACAGGTTCCCCTAATTGATAAAAAATGATAGCGAAGAAGATTTTAAAGCATTATGCCTCCCCTGATATTCTCGAAATATTAATTCACAAGGGAAAGTTACAGAGTAATGGAAAAATAAAATTTTTGTAACTCAAAATTCTTTTTGATATTGGCATCAATCCATGACTTTTCAGCGCTATTTTCGCACATGATTACGTCTTATTTCCCTATATTATTCCTCCTAGTTAGAATATGATCTCCTTGTTAGCATAGATATTTCTTCTAGTTAGAATATGAGTAAGTATGTTTACTTCGCTGTTTTTATTCATAATATTATCCTTTGGCAATGGCTTCTCCTAACGAGAATTTGATCTAACATATACCCATTAAACCCCTACAGTTCTCCGGTTTGGATTTAACCCGGTGAAAGTTTTTTATAAGGAACTATACCTACAGGGCGTCCTAAGACTACTACTAAGGGAAGTACGTCCCTAAAGCTATTTAAAAAAGCCTGATTCTATATAATCTGTGTACACCAAGGCTCATTTTAATTGCTTTTTAATTTTACTTATTCGATATTCAACGTATTGTAATTTTATAACTTAACATTGGCTATAAAATGTGAAATTCAATTATTGGAGGATCTGGAGAGTTTCAATAACAGATGTCTTTGTCAATACCTACGTTTGTCGGAGAGCTCTTAATATTACGGGGTGACTTAATAGCATCTACGTACTTTTAAACGACCACGCCATAAAACGTAAGCGTAATCATAAGATTATACGTGCCTTATTCACCCAAAGTCAACTTTCTATACTTATTATGAGCTAAAACACTGAACCACATGCTTATAGTAGCTCAGTGGGCGACGAAGCGAGCTACTCTCGGAGTTTCTCTAGCGGATAAAATTGAGAACGAAGTAATTCGCCTGAGAACTAAAGTCGTCGACACTGCACACAGGATCTGCACGATAAAATGAAGGTGGCTCGGCTTCGATCATAATAATCTCTACATACACAATATCTACCTTACTGACAACGTTTGGAAAATGTAGTTCCAAGAGCGCTGTCGTAAGTAGTTACAGCTATAAACCCAATATAAACCGTATTTTTTATCGTTTAAATGCTGAAGCCTCCTGAATATGTATTATGTATCAAACATAAAACCAAGTCGGTAGCATGCTACCTAGGTCAACAATATCTGAAAAAAAAAACATCTGTTGTTTTATTCTCGGGTGGATATTGTAAATTGTATGAAACACCATTTTAATGTGTTATGTTGTTCTAATATGCTGAAGGGGTTTATTCATGTTACCTAATAAGAGAGATTCGGCATTAAAACAACAAAAAAATACGGTGTAGGTATTTTGAATTCCAAAAATACCGTCACTGCATTTTATTTCCGACTCTTATCCAAAGTATTTAGTTTTTAATTCCTAGAGAGCTAATTAAGCTCTTTTGCGAGCCATTGGCATGACTTTTCAGCGTTTACGTTGTATCTAGGATTTAATTACAGGAGTGGCTCGGCCATGTCTAGATGAAACGATGGTCGATGGAGCTGACTTAGAGTGCTTGATCGCTTAGTTACAGTATAACTAGTACTCAATTAGGCCGCCTTGCAGGCTGATGGATCGAGCTTACAGCAGCCATCACTTAATTTTATTTGATTATTTATATAAGATCTCTAACATAGACACTTCCGTAATTTAGCTTAAATTTAAGAGCAAGTAATTGGTTTTAAATTCAAAAATACTACCTAAATAGCGCCCTTTCGCAAGCCATCATTGACAGTGACATATCAGCGCTTACATTGTAGTGTCTAGGATTTAACTATCGGAGTGGCTCTAGATACTATTGGTATATGGAGTTGACTTCGAGTGCCTGATCGCTATCGAGTATACGTAGTGTAACTTAATTAGGCCGCCTTGCACGCTGATGGATCGAGCTTACAGCAGCCATTGTAAATTGGACGCGGATTGCGCAAGACTGGGATTGACGTTGTAACGTAAGCCATTCGGCAGTAAACGTTTTGTTAGCTGATTGATTGGGTCTATACTATTAGTACAGTACTACGACAGCTGCGCTTAGGGTTTCGATCCTCGGGTCGGGCCAAAGATTTGTGAGTTTGCCGTTTTATTTACAAATTATCAATGTACATAGTTATGCAAACTAGAACCAACCTACAAGATATAATTAATAATTTAGATATAATCATACTTTTGATGTAGTAAACATAAAACTCGATTTAAACAGCGATGAAGGTTGGTCGTTGTTTCCAAATCTATGTCCCTAAGAAAAGGACTTATCTAGGTAGGAGCCAAATTCATACAGTTTTGACGCAAACTCCGCTCAATAGTGACACTTATTAACTTTTTATTTTAATCATCTATTTTGCTGTTGACTGTACTTTTCGTCCGCATTTGCGGCAGCAAAAAGAGTCTCGAAATGATGGGGGGTTTCCAGCATGACGCCTAGCTTGCTTTGATGCAATTAGGTCATATCAAGCTTTATCGTGTTGGATAAAAAACAAATTTTATCATGACAAAGATAAGAACATTACGATTTCCGGACTAATACTATTATATTATACGGAAAAAGGCTATTTGTTCCTAATGAATGCTCAGCATGTTATTCGAGACGTCGATTCGGATAAATAGCATGTATTTTATGTCTTATTGTAGTAGGAGATATTCAATGTGCCTGGGAGGGATTGGCGTAACGAACTAATATGAAGATTTTATGGTTATTAGAATTGCTGTGCGGAAATAAACAAAGATAAACTGACGCATTCTTTGTGGGTGTCTCAGATGAAATGTGTGCCATGTAACTACATACGAGTCTGAATAAAACAGTATTAGAGTATTTATGTAACAAGTTATAGTTGACGATAGCCAGGGGCGTTCGCCAGTACACTCAAAGCCGAATTATTTTAGACAAGGATAATATTGACCTTACCGGGTAAAGATCTCGCAGATGTTCATGAGCAGCGGTGATTACTTACCAGCAGGTGACCTGCTTGCTCGTTTGCCACCTCTAGTATAAAAAAAAGACACTCAGCCTTATTACAAATTTAGAAGAGTTCGTTGACATTATTATTATTGCTAGGGTTGTTGCCCGGCAAGAGTACATAAGAGCGCGGCCTCTACCACAGACCTCGACAGTTCGACAATCTTATGTCATAGGCTAGGATTAATGTGGTCGTAAAGGCGTATTTCCCCGTTAGTGCGCATGCGTGAGTACATGACACGATTTAGCTCTTACTGGGCAGCCTACTTTCTGTGTGTAATTATTTTGTGGTTACACGCTAATGCTATACTTGTAATGCGTACGTTGGTGTCGCTACTGCGCACGACGCAAAGCCTTGATAGTTTCAGTCAACCGATCTTTACGTTACTACAATCTGTGGCTTTCATTTTAAAGATTTATTGAATCGAGCAAATCAGTGCTACGTCCTCTAGCTACGGTTCGTAGCCCGTAGCTCTTCGTAGCATTTAATTTAAGCTCGTAGCTAAAGTCCGTAGCACACGCTTTGCAATATGTCAAAAGGATGGCAAAGACAAGGATATTCGGACGTTCAGTTTATGAGGAGTTTTATCAATAAGTTTATTATAATAAAATAAGTTAAAATTATAAGTATTAATAAATTATATAATAGTATTAATTAATAATTATAAGTTTAATTTAAAAATAAAATAATAGGCGAATCATCACTACGGTTGTCAATTCGCGGCTTCCGAAAGTGAATTCTCGTGCACTCGACATTGGAGTCAAATTAGAAATATGCATGTACGAATGAATGAAATCACAAAATTCGACTTCAACGTCGAGTGTACGAAAATTGCCGCCAACTTCGCTCGTAGCACCATTTTATGTATTTTTTCATGAAAAAAAAACATATTTTATGGAATTAATGCAATACTGCATTTTATGGAATTAATGCAATACAGCATTCTATACCAGTCACCAAATAGCCGATGAAGATAATTTTATGACAGCCCATTAAATCTGTATTTTTATTGGCACAGTTAACTGACTAATTTTCATATTCTCCCATAAAAGTGGGAATTCCAGAATCAAATTAATTACTCCCGTGCAGTTACTGGTAAGCTGACTCGCACGCTAGCTGGCATTGTGTTATCAGTCCTTAAACTTATATATGAAAAAGGGTACATTTACTTTTAAATAGTATCTCAATTAGTATTTATACAAAAACTAAAAAACACAAACCTTTTATTCAATCGTTAACTACCGTTTTAACTGTGGGAGAGCCACGCTTCGGCATGAATGGGCCGGCTCGACCGGAGTGAGGTATCACTCCGGTCGAGCCGTGGCAGTGGTAACTGCCTCACAGAAAACCGGCGTGAAGCAGCCCCTGTGCTAGTGTTTCGCCGAGTGAGTGAGGGTACCGGAGGCCCACCCGGGAAGAAGGGGATAAAAGGTTGTCAGCGCACTTGTAACTCCACTGGTGTTGCAGGTGTCCATGAGCGGCGGCAATTGCTTGCTTAATTATTGCTTACCATCAGGTGATCCGCCTGCTCGTCTGCTACCTATTACATAAAAAAAAACCTTAAAAATTCATGCAAAGTTTGCATCTTATATTTCGCAAGGTTTTGATGAAAATTCAGGACGACTATTAATCCATGAACGTGACGTCACCTTGCTGCGTAAACAAATCTTGACATACGCCCCGATCAGTTTAATCACAGTTGACTACACAAAAGTGATAGCCGTTGGGCTGTCACTTTTATTTGTACAGCGAGATGACGTCAACATACGCCGGCTACTATATCCATGCTATTTAATGGTACCTAAACAACAAAAAAAGAACTGGAAACATTGAATTAATATTAAGTTATAAAAACTAAAACTAGCCGGCTGCTTTTAGCCTAAGCTGTCTCAATAATATTATGTTCAGATATTTACTCCTAATCCTACTACTCCTACTACTATTATAAAGGCGAAAGTTTGTAAGTATGGATGTATGGATGTTTGTTACTCTTTCACGTAAAAACTACTGAATGGATTTGAATGAAACTTTACCACAATATAGCTTATACATCAGAATAACACATAGGCTACAATTTTTGAGGTTTCTAATGTGAGGTCGTAAAACCTAAAGTCCACGCGAACCATTGACGCGAACGAAGTCGCGGGCAAAACTAGTACATAGTAAAATACTAGGGTATTTTGGAGGAAGGTCGTTAGCGAGCGAGGGGAAAGATGTAGAAAATATCAAATAAACATATTTTCTTAGAATAATAACTCTATAGAAGGAGAGTCTCCATACTAGAGCTCTGTCAAAAATGAGACACAAAAAAATTCACGCAGCCTACTGCGCACCGTACTGACACTTTTGTAATGTTGCTTGTGAAGGTGCAGTTTCCCCGAAAAACGGGGAAATAAATCGGACGCCTCAATAGTGTTTTCTAATGTGTCCGTAAAATGTTGGTCGGTGTGGTGTGAACAAGTAATGTAAAGTTTATTGCGAGATATATCTAATAGATACGTTCACAAAAACTACGACATAAGCACTAGGTATTATGGAAATTTAACGTACAATTTCGGTGGTACATTGGTATGTGTATGTTGTGAGGTCACAAACCTTTAGGCAAACACAATTAATAATAGTGTGGCTTGGGGTAGGTAATGTTTTATGAGGTGTAAATAGAATATTATTAAACTGATATGAATAGAAGATAACAAAATTTTTTTTTTGTAATTTTTTTTTTGCGAGCACTCGACAATGAAGTCGAATTATGAAATTTATCGTCAATACAAATACTTGTCTAATTCGACTTCAATGTCGAGTGCACGAGAAATGCCCCTCAGTCGACTGTATGTCGTGGGTACATTAGGAAAATATGTTAGCAATAATTGTTTTATAAAATAATTAGTTGGATAAAAGTCAGGAAAAATGGGAAAATATTTTTCTCAATTGGGCAACACTGAACATTGAAAATAAACGTTTCTATTTTGGATTAAAAAATTACAAGATACAATGAAATATTGAAAGCTTACTTGTGAAAAGTGATTATATTATTCTTATTCTCCCTTTAATTTCTATTGTGACACGATTTAAACCGCACAAAACCGTCATAATTATTTTTATTTCGGGAGACACATTCGGGTCGCTGTCACATTTGACACTAAGGAGCGAGTGGGTACCGATCGCCAATAAGGGTACCACCTACTAAGCTTTAGGCGAGCGGACGCATTAGGTTTCTATAGAGTTATTATTCTAAGCATATTTTGAAAATAAAAATATACAATCACGTATCAATAAAATCAATAATAAAGTGACAGAGAAAAAAAATCGGTAAAAAACCTTTTAAGTTAAACGGTTTTACCTTATGTGCACTGAAAACTAGAAAATAATAATAACAATTAGGTATTCTGAACCTCTAGTACAGAAATATTTTAGTACTAGGCAGAATAGCTTTTAGGCATATTAGACTAAAATAAAAACGTGGGGCCCATTAACTAACTATTGCTGTAATACTTTCTTCTATACCTACTAAGTGTGGATTGCATCGACTTACTATAATCGTAACTGGAGATTTTGACAATCAATAACCAGCCGTAGCGGCTTCACCAGCGCACGCCGAGCTCATGATCTACCAAAGTATAAAGATATGCTTTGCCATAGGTAGGATTTCAGAGGGGCCCCACGTTTTTATTTTAGTCTAATATGCCTAAAAGCTATTCTGCCTAGTACTAAAATATTTCTGTACTAGAGGTTCAGAATACCTAATTGTTATTATTATTTTCTAGTTTTCAGTGCACATAAGGTAAAACCGTTTAACTTAAAAGGTTTTTTACCGATTTTTTATTTTCTAGTTTTTAGTATTTCACGAAAATGCCTACCGAATATTCTTCATTCTATTTAATTCATTTAGTGCATCATTATTACATGGTTTTTGACCTGATAATTTATTACAATCTAATTCCTCAATACATATCTAGCCTTTCCAGAGACTTGACTCAACTTAGAGCCACGTATGCTTGCCCTTCCTCAAACAATTTTGAGCCCAAATACGCTACTGCATGGTCGACTGTGCTGCCCATGACAAAATTAAGGATAACATGCTTCTTTCAACCGTACCATAATTGAATTTTACTGGAAACTGTATGACTTTCAGGTGTATAACGTGAAGGCTCTGCCAAAGTCAATCTAAACTGATGATACAACTGTTTCGTACATTTGGGTTCGACGGAACTGGGGCCAAACAATTTCTGTAATGTGGCCTATAGCAATATTTACTAATCCTTTTGTCCGGGAGAAGACGAAGTCACAACTGAGCTTCTGAAAGCTGCCGGCAAGCCGGTGCTGAAGGAACTTCGGCGTATATTTAACTTGGTTCTTTTCTCCGGGAGAACTCCTAGGGCGTGGCAGCGGAGCTT
This sequence comes from Cnaphalocrocis medinalis, assembly GCA_014851415.1. Taxonomy (NCBI): domain Eukaryota; kingdom Metazoa; phylum Arthropoda; class Insecta; order Lepidoptera; family Crambidae; genus Cnaphalocrocis; species Cnaphalocrocis medinalis. The sequence goes on from JABMDO010000334.1 coordinate 20,024, forward strand.
GGTCGTATTGTTTTTCAAGAAAGGCGACAAAACCTTACTGAAGAACTATCGACCAATTTCACTCTTAAGTCACGTCTATAAGTAGTTCTCGAGAGTCATTTCGAATCGCCTTACACGAAGACTTGACGAAGCTCAACCTGCAGAGCAGGCCGGGTGCCGACGGTTAGCACCATAGACCATATTCCCACCGAATTAGCAAACTGAAGTGGCAGTGGGCTGGTCATATTAGCCGCAGAACTGACAACCGTTGGAGCCATAAAGTCCTTGAGTGGAGACCGCGACTCGGCAAACGTAGTGTTGGACGCCCTGCTACAAGATGGGATGACGACATTCGAAGGCTGGCTGGAGTGAGCTGGATGAGAGTGGCCGAAAATCGGGAGCGGTGGCGTGCATTGGGAGATAGAAGAAAGTATTACAGCAATAGTTAGTTATGGGCCCCACGTTTCTGGACTATCAATAAGCTTATGACTCCATCAAGACCTGGTCTGTTTTCGAGGCCTTGCAGAGGTGCCAAGTCGATTGGCGATATATAGAGGTGCTGAGGTGTCTGTATAATACCGCTAATATGTCCGCAGTAATCCAAAATTTCCAAACTGAGCCTGTCCTGCTGCGACGTGGTGTGAGACAAGGAGATGTTATCTCTCCGAAACTCTTCTCTGCTGCGCTGCGGGACATGTTCAAAACGCTAAACTGGAAAGAGCGCGGAATCAATATTAATGGCGAGTACATGTCACACCTACGATTCGCAGACAACATTGTCATCTTGGCGGAAACCTTAAATGACCTACAGGAGCAGCAGGAGGTGAGCAGCCTAGCTGAATCTTCCAAACACGTCGAACTTCTGATGAACTTGGATAAAACCAAGGTCATGTTCAACGAGCTCGTTGATCCGGGACCAGTCACTGTTAATGGAGTACCTCTCGAAGTTGTCCAGGAATATGTCTATCTAGGACAAACGCTCCAATTAGGCAGAAACAACTTCGAGAGAGAATCCAATAGAAGAATTCAGCTAGACTGGGCAGCATTTGGTAGGCTTCGTCAAGTCTTCTCGTCAACTGTCCCTCATAGTCTTAAGTCGAAAGTCTTCGACCAGTGCGTCCTCCCGGTCATGACTTACGGTGCCGAGACGTCACACAATCTTGGACACAGCTGTTCTGGACACGACTACTCATGCCCTCACCTAATACGCCATTTTGTAACGACGTCCATCTTGGATTTTAAATTTTGTCATAATCACAGTATTCTACTTGTGTAGCCCTTTCATTTGATACCCATATTGAAGGGGTTGTGGAAAAATATGATATCCGCCATTTTGTACCGGCGGCCATCTTAGATTTACAATGTTATTGATATTACTATATTGTATTGTCATCGGAACTAAAGGTGTGTACCAAATTTCAGATCAATCTGACAAGAGGAAGGTACTTAAATTTCAATTTCTAATTTTGACCCAAACAAACAAATAAATACCGTGCGGGTCGAGCTAAATAAAACCGTTTAAAAACATAAACGTCAAAGGGTGAAAAACAAAAGCGAAAAAAAAAGGAAATTATTTTAAATGAGGTTGGTTTGCCATACAGGTGTCATCAAGTTATTTAGCAGAGTGCTAGGGAATGCTTGTTTTTCCCCACGACGTGTCAATGCGCGTTCTCTGCAACTTTACGACCACAAAACGCCTTGCAACTGAATGACATTGCGTCAAGCACACTGAGTGGTGTGTTTTTAGTTCTATTCAGTCGGGTAGGGCTGCCTGCCTTAGTATTTTTATTCACTCTGCTAGCTATCACATAAAAAAAAAGAACTTGAGTTTACATTTCAGTTTCTGTTATTCGGTTCCTTTTTTAAGTTTTTCTACTTTAACAAAGAGCAAATAATGATAGAACTCCTTAAAATTCCGATTTTTTTCTTAAATTTCTTAATAAGCAGAAATTGTACAATAAATTGGCTATTAAAATTAGTGATTAATTCCAAGTCTTATATACTGATCGAAAAAGAAAAACACTAGCTAGCGCGATGCATAGACTAGCGCCATCTATATTATTGCAGAATGGAACTTGTTTTACTAAATAATTATTATCACATTGTTTTCTCGTATTGGCACATTAAAATCACATTGCTTTCTTAGTTGCACTTATCACATACTGAAATGCTTTATCAGTAGGTGCATTATAATCTCGAGAAAAGAAATAGGTACGTACTTGTTTTTATGCCAAGCGGCTCGAGGCCGTATTATAGGATTAAAATCGTGTTATGCTCGGTCAGAGTTAAACTAACTTGATCTAACACATTTTGCCTTGATTAGTTTCGCCTAGGCAAAACCTGTTTACTTCAAATTCCGTTAACCGTTAAGCTAACTTTTACTTAATTATAATGTTTAATTTACTATGGGAAAGACAGGCCTGGGAGTTACCGGGTCACTAAATAGTAAGTGATCACCACCGCCTAATGGACCAGAAACAATTCGCTACGCCAGAATGACTCTAAATGGGTTGCCGAACTTTTAAGAAAACTTTCTTTTTACAATATCATAGATTTGAATTTACAAGTGGAATTGTTATCGAAACCGATAGGTACTAGGTACTATCTAACATAATAACAGACTAGTTATCTGTTTAGCTAAAAAGAGCCATAGCGTAGGTAATGTACATATGTGCGGAACTGAGGAGTTATAGATATTCTTTGACCCTAGAATCCCTAGATACTGAAACGATGGTTGGTAAACTCTTTCGGTACTGGCCGTCGATCTATGGCCAGTATTTGGGAAGAGAATCTGTCGTCTATTTTTTAAAAGTAGACAACTAACCGGCACTGGAGGCCTAATTGGGGGGAGAGCAAGTGTTTTGTGAATCGCACGTTAAAACTCTTATGTTGAAACGGCCATTTACGCGCGAAAATACGCTAATCTGAAGCTGTATCGGTTATCAAAAATCTTTTGCATAGGTATTTTTTGTCTAACGCAAATCGAATAATTACTTAATTAAAAACGATACCCAAAGATTACGCGGCATTTAAGTCGGAAGCAACAGCTAGCAGGTACTTAATCTTAAAATTGGATCTTAAAACATTGTGTTCCCCGAAGCAGCCCAGTGAAACAAAGTAAAGACAGGTGATACATCACAGTATGAGATAGAATGGGACCCAGACAGGGCACCGTAATGAGTTTCCCTTAACAATGGTTGCTATTATGTTGAGCTATCTTTGTGATGGGACGTGACATTTTCGATATTTTTTCTACTAAGAAGAATGGGACGGCTTGGTAAAATAACCTGACTGATGTTTCGGGTACAGAAACCAGTGTGCGAACGACACATGCTTTTGTAAGAAAGAAAGGAAAATTACACTACTCAGTACTTTTTGAAACACGTGTGTGTATTTTTTTATATTCAAAAGCCCTTTTTTGTGATTTTTTTATTTTATACATGGCAACCATTTTCGTTTTGAGTGACGTGGATATCCTTACGAACCCTGGTGGACAGAAGCGAGTAGGTATAATGTGAGTCGGTTAATCTAACCTAAGTATAATAAATATTCACCTGTCTTTATTACATTCATGTATTCACGCTGTATGGGTTAGTCGATCAAGCCTTGTTCACGGTGACTTTGCCGTTTCTGGGATCAAATTTCCTCTAGGAAGACGACATAAAACATTGATTTCCAGTGTATTTCTTTTGTAAACGACATATTAAGATACACACTATTTATTTTTAAGTCAGCATAACATTATCACTCAGTTCTTTCACTAATATGCTTCTTTATATCCAGTCCACAAAAAAGATAAATATCTAGCTAGTATCTACATAGATACATAATACAAGTACGCTCTTTTGCAAAAATCAACTATGGATTCGATCGAAAATAAAATACTATATTCAATTTTAATTTCGACTTCGATAGCATGTTCGTAATTAAAAATATCTGTAGCTATAAAATTATTAAAACAGAATAGTTGGGATCACAGTGTGGAATTGTGAAATGAATCAAGAGATTTTATAAAAGAAGTTAAGGAGACACCAAAATAACAAATCCATTGCTTACATACGAACTAATAAACGTAGGTAACACATTCACAAATAAATAGCTTTCATCGAGCCAAAATATAGATTTCTAGAGAATCGTGTTACAGAGAAATATATCCTATCTATATTATTGTACCTAAGTACTATCAGCAAAAAATAGAGATGAATTTGCAAATCATCGGATCGGTTTTCTTGGCAGTTATGGTAATATTATAATACTCGTATGTTCAGCAAGATAATATGGCTCAACATACGAGTAATATTGCGGAACTTTCTAGTGATTTATCTAATAAACGAATAAATACGAATCTCAGTCTGTTACTGAGATTCTTTTTGTTAATCGTAATTGTGCGTACTTATATAATGGCAGACAGGGTACAAAAATACATAGACGTGGGAGAGCCACGATTCTACGTGGGAGAGCCACGCTACACGTGGGAAGGACATGCTCATAGGTGGAGGAGCCACGCTACACGTGGGAAGGACATGCTCATAGGTGGGGGAGCCATGCTACACGTGGGAAGGACATGCTCATAGGTGGGAGAGCCACGCTACACGTGGGAAGGACATGCTCATAGGTGGGGGAGCCACGCTACACGTGGGAAGGACATGGAATGCTCATAGGTGGGGGAGCCACGCTACACGTGGGAAGGACATGCTCATAGGTGGGAGAGCCACGCTACACGTGGGAAGGACATGCTCATAGGTGGGGGAGCCACGCTACACGTGGAAGGGACATGCTCATAGGGTGGGGGAGCCACGCTACACGTGGGAAGGACATGCTCATAGGTAGGGGAGCCACGCTACACCGTGGGAAGGACATGCTCATAGGTGGGGGAGCTACGCTACACGTGGGAAGGACATGCTCATAGGTGGGGGAGCCACGCTACACGTGGGAAGGACATGCTCATAGGTGGGGGGAGCCACGCTACACGTGGGAAGGACATGCTCATAGGTGGGGGGAGCCACGCTACACGTGGGAAGGACATGCTCATAGGTGGGGGAGCCATGCTACACGTGGGAAGGACATGCTCATAGGTGGGAGAGCCACGCTACACGTGGGAAGGACATGCTCATAGGTGGGGAGCCACGCTACACGTGGGAAGGACATGCTCATAGGTGGGGGAGCCATGCTACACGTGGGAAGGACATGCTCATAGGTGGGAGAGCCTCGCTACACGTGGGAAGTGGCTGGCCCGACCGGAGTTATACCACGGCCTCACTGAATACCGAAGCAGCGTCTGCGCCGTGTTTTGTTGAATTAGTGAGGGTACCGGAGGCGCAGGTAAAAGGTTGTTAATGGTTGGCACCGCACTTGTGACTCTATTGGTGTTGCAGGTGTCTATGGGCGGTGCCATTCGCTTACCATCAGGTGACCCGTCTACGCGTCTGCCACCTTTCACATGAAAAAACCATCCTACATGCTCTGTGAGAATGTTGTGTTATCATGGCCGTGTTGTTTTTTCATGATCTAGTACAGAATTTCAATGTTATGCATACACATTTGCCTATTGTGTATTTATGGCCCAAAGAACTTTGTCCTAAAATCTGGTTACACTTGAATTCAAAACAAAAACGACCCAGTATCAGAATTTAGAAACAGTGTCCTATTTCATTGAATTTCATTATAGCAAATACTGTATTTTAATCTCGAGGTCTTTCTGTTTACTGCAGTCAAGCAAAAGAATTAGAAAATTATATATGTATTTAGCAAATAGTAAAATAATGAAATAGCTGTACGCATGCCTACGGTTTTCTTGTCAGTATTACCCACACGTAGTTACTTAACGCCCTTTCTCTTTGTACCATATTCTATCGATTGTTCTCGTGAATGGTCCAGAAGAAGTAAACAAAGCCGTACATTCTCGAATTATTTTACTCAGAATCTCTGTTTTTCTTAGAAGGCATTAACTCGAGGCGTATTCTCATTAAAATTGTTTCGTGTAAAAGTTACGCGAACCGACAGTGAGTTAAGGCTAATTCAAACTTTTTGCTAATATTTCAGTTGGCGATAGCTCTATTGGGAGCAACTGTGGTCTTTTAAGTGTCGTGATCCTAAACCAGCGCGGTTGCAAAAGGCACTTGAAACTTTTGGTAAAAGAGCAAATTATACAGTATTCCGTACCGTGGCTTACATTTTATGTATTAACAACATTAAAGTATATTTAGAATTCAGCGGTAACATAAAATTATACAGTAAAAATCCTAACTATCCATACTAATATTATAAATGCGAAAGTAACTCTGTCTGTCTGTCTGTCTGCTACTCTTTCACGCCAAAACTACTCAACGGATTTAAATGAAATTTAATATACAGATAATCTAGACCCTGAGAAAGGACATAGGCTACTTTTTATTGCGAAAAAGGGGTTGTAAGGGGTTAAAAAGGGGGTAAAAAGTTACTTTTCCGCGCGGACGAAGTCGCGGGCGGCCGCTAGTGACCTATAAATTGTGTACTTATTAAGTTTTTATCTCTCTACTAGAGAATATTCTGTCTGTCTGTCCGTTACTCTTTCACGCCAAAACTACTAAACGGATTTGAATGAAATTCGTAATACAGATAGTCTAGAGTTCTAGACGCTATAAAAAGTAGCCTATGTTCTTTAGGCTACTTTTTATAGCGAAAAGGGGATTTTGTAAGTGGTTAAAAGGGAGGGTGAAAATTATCTCTCTCTTCCGCTATTCCATGCGGACGAACTCGCGGGTAACAGCTAGTATGTCTATAAATGGTGTGTTGTCAAATTGATATCCATCAGATGGCTTGGTCGCTTGTCTCCAATTTGACAAATTAATTTTTATTTCACAGTCAATTCAAAAACTACAAAATTCCAATTGCTAATATTCTAGAAATTAAATTGGAATATAAATAGATGAAAGAGCTTTGTGATTAAGAGTCTGAATAAAAATTAAATATCATTTTAACGTTATAAAATTATCTATTTGTAGAAAAGTAAGTAGTCGAGTGGCACCGACGTTATCTTTAAGGTCAAATCTTGAACTTTCTTTAACTTTAATTAATCCATTGAATCTAATCTAAGTGATTACATTTGTTTGAGACCGCTATTCGTCTCATGCTCACTTGTTTTATACGTCAAGGTCAAGAATTTTAAATAAATTATATTATCGCCATTCAGTTAGTATTACTTTACTCTTAGTACGTTGGAGTACATTGTTAAAAGCATTAAATGTTTTACTGTCACTAATTTTCCAAATATTTTTTAAATATAATATTAAGTTTGTTTATAACCTTTGTAAACATTGCAGTCTATAGCATATGGAATATGTTTTCGCGCTTCTCAGTTCATATTGAACACCCAGATCCAATAAAGCAGATGTTGATGCTAGATACTCTCTGTCAGCTTTAAACTTTATTAGCTTAGAGATATTGTGTGGTTGCACAATATACTATAACTTAGTTACTAAGCTAGACCACAAAATATACTGTCGCAGAAGCCCGGTCTAGCTGATATTAATACTGAAGAGTTTATTGATTAAGACATCGTATCGTGCAGAGACACGATACGATGCTCAGAGGAGCGTGCCCGTAATTGTAATCGTAATCCCAACGCCCTGTCAACCGCTTTCAGTATGAAAATGTGTGTCTTACGCTATTATGATCGATCATTTTGCATATTAATTACGCGCCAGCGCAGCGCGAGGCACTAATGGGGCGTGATCGTGTATCAAATCATTAGTGCAAATTCGCAATGTGAGAACTCATTATTTTACTATTCCTCATGCTTAGACAGACAGGAGCAATAGATAAATTCAATCAATTTTGCAGTTAGAAACCTAATTGGTTTGCATATTCCTGGTTATCTGTCTAGACAGGCCTAGCTCCAGTAATTAATAATGAACCGTCGACTAGACGCAATATCTACGTTAGTAACAGTAAAATTCAACGGCTGGGGCAACGTTGGAAGTTACCTGACCACGGGCCATTGGGTTTAGTTGAGTGGACAATGCTTGGAATAGATACGATGTTAGTTGGGGATTCTAAGCACTACTGACAGTGAAGAGAATTTTATAGCGAAGACTAGTAATAAAAATTTACGTCACGTTCTTTGTACAATCAGTTTGTCAAGATCTCAAACTGTACTATGGTAATATTAGTTGGTGAAAGCACCAAGAGAGGTCACTGTGCAAAGTTACATCGCACCAGTAAAGCGATTGTCCGATATCACTTAAGGTTAGGTTTAAGGTCTCAAGAACAAGAATCTATGGTCCCAAGAACCAAATTGTAGTAAATATTGCACTTAAAAAAATCCTCGGAGGGTTCAGGTTGGGACTCGAACCCACAACCTTCCACAGACCGGGCGAATATGCTATCCACTTTACACCATCCGAACCCCTTACTAAGCCGACGAATTTCGTAAGTGCTTAACTCGCCATAAGCTGACGATAGTATTTGTGTTGGGTCTAGGTGTTTGTGGTTCCTTCGTTTTTTCTGGTTTCCATAGCACAAGGGAAAACCTTAGTTTGGGACCAGGACAATGTGTGATGTTGTCTCAATTCATTTATTATTATTTATTTATCCAATATACGAGTACTTTTGAAGGACGCGCAATCATAGCGTAGGCACGATACGATTTAAAAAAAGATCATTTTTTATGATATTGGAAGTCAAACAAGCAAGCGATCATCTGATGGTAAGTGAAACTCGTGCTAAGATTACTG
>JABMDO010000335.1:0-33805 GCA_014851415.1 Cnaphalocrocis medinalis
TTCAACGGCTGGGGCAACGTTGGAAGTTACCTGACCACGGGCCATTGGGTTTTAGTTGAGTGGACAATGCTTGGAATAGATACGATGTTAGTTGGGGATTCTAAGCACTACTGACAGTGAAGAGAATTTTATAGCGAAGACTAGTAATAAAAATTTACGTCACGTTCTTTGTACAATCAGTTTGTCAAGATCTCAAACTGTACTATGGTAATATTAGTTGGTGAAAGCACCAAGAGAGGTCACTGTGCAAAGTTACATCGCACCAGTAAAGCGATTGTCCGATATCACTTAAGGTTAGATTTAAGGTCTCAAAAACAAGAATCTATGGTCCCAAGAACCAAATTGTAGTAAATATTGCACTTAAAAAAATCCTCGGAAGGTTCAGGTTGGGATTCGAACCCACAACCTTCCACAGACCGGGCAAATATGCTATCCACTTTACACCATCCGAACCCCTTACTAAGCCGACGAATTTCGTAAGTGCTTAACTCGCCATAAGCTGACGATAGTATTTGTGTTGGGTCTAGGTATTTGTGGTTCCTTCGTTTTTTCTGGTTTCCATAGCACAAGGGAAAACCTTAGTTTGGGACCAGGACAATGTATGTGATGTTGTCTCAATTCATTTATTATTATTTATTTATCCAATATACGAGTACTTTTGAAGGACGCGCAATCATAGCGTAGGCACGATACGATTTAAAAAAAGAACATTTTTTATGATATTGGAAGTCAAACAAGCAAGCGATCATCTGATGGTAAGTGAAACTCGTGCTAAGATTACTGTAAATGTCCACGTCTCAACATCGCACGTTATTACAACGGCAAGGTCCCATCAAGAGCTGTTAACATAGCGACAAACATAAATATCAAAAGGTTACACAATCTAGGCACAGAAGCTATACCGCCTACGTAATATGAATAATTCAACCGTACTCTTTAACGTATTCCATTCAACTCCAAATACAAGGGAAATAAAATATTTTCGCCAAACAAAGTCCCAAAAGTTGTTTCTACAGATCTGTTACTACACAGGTTTTCAAACAGTTCACACGGGTTCATAAAGTAAAGTATCAACCTATATTATACTGTACTACAGCAGGGCAAAGGCCTCCATCATAGAAATCAAGTCTTCGCTACTATGATGGGATTAGGCGTAATCACCACGCTTGCCTAATGCGGATTGGTGATCACAACCCGAGCTATGTTCGAAAAAACATACTACATTTGTTCGACCCGGGAATCGAACCCGGGAGCCCGAGATCACAGCCCGGTACTTATCCACTCGACCAAATGGGTGTCATAAGGGCTGTAAAAAAAGTTTGTAACCATCAATACAATCTCTAGATACTGTAACGATAGGAACTCTATCGGTAGGTACTCGCCATCGATTTGCGGCTCGTGATTTGATAAAATGTGTAAAAAGTTTAAAAAAGGTATTCTAGAAAACGGTTCTCCCATTAGAAAAAGTATCATAAAAAAGTCATAGTAATGATCATAGACGACCTCACTCAGCCTGATGGTAAGAGGCCGTGAGATCCAAAATGAGGTTGACAGGCACAAAAGAACAAACAATGTACCTTTTTTTTCTTTTTTTTTATATTGGGTTTGCACTTGACCTCATCTCACCTGATGGAGAGTGACAATGAGGTCTAAGATGTAGCGTGCTTTTCCAGAAGAAGCCTATTCCCTCTCGACTTAAAGACACCCAAATTGTAGCTCTCTGGAAATGCAGAAGCCGGCAAGTTGTTCCATTCCTTAGCAGTTCGTACCAAGAAAGAAGAAGCGAAACGCTTAGTACGAGCTGGCGGAACTTTCACAGTGTAAGGGTGGACCTATTAGTGTACCTATGTATTCTATGTTGGTTATACCTACAAAATGATGTAAAATTACAAAGTCAAAAGTTTTAGAACCACTGAGTTTTCCGCTCCTAACCCGAAAAGTTTTCCGCCCGCATTACTCGCCTTTAGGGCGGAAAAAAACTCACTTAGCGAGTTAAAAATGTGTGAAATTTTATCAAACGTCCCCGTTCAGCCGACTAGACTTGGGATGCAGAAACTCTGAATTACTCCTGAGAAGTCCTTCAATAAATTCCCGAGGAATGGTTCAAAGTATTTCATAAGGAAAATTGTAAATAAATTCGGTTGGGTAGGGCTGTCAAAAGAATTGGTTGTGAGTGTTTATATATTTTTAACAGCAAATACTTTTTTATGTGGAGTTTGGAAGAAGAAGCAAAGTGAAAGATTTTAAGTGAAAGTGGCAGTAGACTTATGAAAATCCATTTAACTACAGCTTCTGCCAATATTATGCACAACAATTTTTCTTAAAATTTGGGAAAGTCACCGCAGTGAACGTGACCTATTGTATGAACCGGCTTTTTAGTCGAATTTCAAAAATAAGATTTTTAATGAAACCTTTTTCGCATCACGCAAAAATAACCCATATTATTAACAATGCCGATTGAACACTGTTTGAACATAACCTACTATAAATAGTCGGCCATGTGTTGATAGAATTCGATGTTGTTAGGAATTACAATGCTAGTGATAGTTTTGGCGATACCAATAGTAGGTATCTATTGCAAAAAAAAAACTATCCATGCTATCTATACTATTGCACTTGGCAATACTATCGATATCCTGAATAATAACTAACTAACGATAGCAACACTAATTCAACTGTATGCGCAGACGCATCTTCACATCCAACAAGCGCTAGTGACCGTAGCAGACATGTTGGCAAGAGTTTAAACAGTTACCATCTCTCTACACATGCTACATAACTGATATCTTCCATCTCTATTCCTCCTTTAGGTTTCCTACTAATGCTCTCTGTCACACAATTGTGTCTTCATGTCGTCTCGATAACCATCTGGAGGGACCATGACCGGAGAACGTAGCGCGTTGGCAGCCATTTCGTGACTTGTTAAATTGCAATAAGTCTCACAGTCAAATAATCTTGCCAAGTCATTATTTTATATGTTAACATCAAAGGGTACGTCTGTTCTATGATGTAAATACATGTTAAGCTTATCTAGATTTAAGAGTAAATAGTTAAAAATCGGCCAAGTACGCGTTAAACTCTTTGCATGAAAGGTTTCTGTAACATTCATACTTAATGCATAAGGTTTATTTTTGTGGTAATATATTGTTTAAAGTCCTTTTTAAAATTAAGGGTAGGATCACTTCCAGCGATACCTTAGTCGGCCAACAGGGCTTCGGCCAATCAGTTGGCTCTGGTATGCTTTCTTCACGCGACGATCCTCGTCCAGTCAAGCAGTGCAGGATCGAAGTGGCGTTATTTTGTTTCGGAGGCCAAAAATCGTTTCGGGTCGCTAAGCCAGTGGAATATTGGTATCTTTCTAGTTATTCATACCAAAGTATGAACAGCTATAAAGAAACCGAAGAATGAACAGCTAGAAAGAGATCCAAAGTATGTATTAGCTAGAAAGATACCCAACTGGCAGTCGGCATTGCCTAGCGGTCAAATCGACTGTATTTTTTATGTGATAAGGTAGCAGACGAGCAGGCGGATCTCCTGATGGTAAGACAATTGCCACCGCCCATGGACCCCCTGCAACACCTGCCTGCCTGCAAACAAATTTATTCTTACTCATGACCTCTGGCAGCCCTGTGAAGTTATTTCCCCAACTCCACCCGTAATCTGGTGAGTTCGGTACGATACGCTCCTATTTATTTAAACTTGGCTCTCCTAACTGCTCTTTGATATTTATAATGTGCCGAGTACTTCTTTCTGTAACACTGCTTCAAAAATCGGAGCGAAAAAAGATTAGAACTTGCAAAGCAAAGAGATCGAATATCCGTATCGACGGATTTATCATTTGTCAATATCAAGATAGATTTTGATATTTAGGCAGTTAAATACTATAGATGCGATGCGAATATTATAAATGCGAAATTCGTGAGGATTTTTGCTGCTCTTTCACATAAAAACTACTAGATGGATTTTGATGAAACTTTTTTTTATGTGATAGGTAGCAAACGGATCACCTGATGGTAAGCAATTGCCGCCGCCCATGGACACTTGCAACACCAGTGGAGCTACACGTGCGCTGCCAACCTTTAATCCCCTTCCCCTGCCCGGGTGGGCCTCCGGTACCCTCACTCACTCGGCGAAACACAGCACAGGGGCTGCTTCACTTCAACTTCAGATGATCAATGGAACACCCATAGATCGGCTTGAAGTAACGCCTGCGCTGATTCGTAGAGTGAGTGTACCGGAGCTGCCCAATAGTGGAAAAAGGGGTTAGAAAGTTGGCAACGTACTTTTGACTCCTCTGGTGTTGCGGATATTTGTGAATTAGCAGACGTATCGCCTGATGGTAAGCAATTGCCGCTAGTATAGTATAGTAGTCACAATTGCCCCCAATTGGGCCTCCGATACCCTCATTTCCTCGACAAAACACGGCGCAGGCGCTGCTTCACGCCGGTCTTCTGTGAGACCGTGGTATCAAACAAATCGAGCCCTTTCATGCCGAAGCTCAGCTCTCACACGGTTGTTAGGCTAAAATAATTATTGTATTTTTAATCAATCTTCGGAAAGTGCTCACCAAACAACGCCTTTGTACGTTTGGCACAAAGCTACTAAATTCTCATGACACTGTTTCACAGGGCATGTTTCACAAAAGGCAGCCTTTTTCCGCGCATTTCACACCGAAAACGCAATGGACCGTAGTCCAGCTGTGTAGTCGGGAAATTTCATAAGTGTAATAAAATAATCCTTTTCCCCCAAGAAGACTTATTCTGATATCTTCAGTGTAAAGGTATATTTTGATACTGGTAAGAAAATGTAATGCCAAGGAATATTCTTCCTTGGCATTACATTTTCTTACCAGTATCAAAATATACCTAATATTCCGATAAAATAAAATATAAAAATTAACAGCCTAGGTATATACTGTCCTACTGCATGGCAAAGGTATCCATCATAGAAATCAAGTCATCGCTATTATGCAGCCTGATAGGATTAGGCTTAATCTTTAATTGGTGGGCACAAACCCGATCTATGTTTGAAAAGTTAGATACGAGTACGCCCCATTTGCATCTTGGGGTCATGTATTTGATTGCAGGGTCGATCGTAAAAATTATACTCCTATCATATTTAATTTTTTCTTTTCTTTTAAACTTTTATTTACCTACGTCTGATTCTTTATGTAAGAATAATCTATGGTTTCGACATTTACACCTATTCGTACGGTATACCAGATACCGTACGAATAGGTACGTAGTGTTATATTATTATTCTGCAAACAACACTGATCATTAAGAGCAGCCGAAAGAGGATATTATTAATATAACCTTATTCTTAAATAAGATTACTGCTCGGGGCTTTTTAAAACAAACCTTACTAAATGACTTTATAGTCATAATAATTGGTATGCCATAAAACGTCGGATAATATCCGATAATAATACTTATGTGTCAATACACACTACACCAAATACTCGCTTAAGTACACCAATGTGTAACCGATCCTTAGTAATAGGTACTTTATTCTACCTGTAGTTACAATTGATCTAGAATAAGGATGCAGGGCTTTTATCTCATTTTCGAGGCTGTTCAGTAGAAAATATCAAAGGCCGATGTTTTATTTGCACAATTTGCAAGCATTTTCGGTTTCGCCCAATTGAATTTGGTCGACTCATTTGTTAGTGGAATTTAAATTGTTGGCATATTTATAAATGTAAGTTAATATTTTCTGTAAGAATATCATTGCACTCGTTACCATAGTTGATTACAGGTATTGCAGCATTTGGTTTTGACACTTTTGTATTAATAAATAAATAAAATATTTATTGCAAATAACTTAAACCTACATAGTACAAACTTATGATCAATAAATAGTTTTACAATTAGTGCTTATATTATTAACATTTTACCTAAACTAGGATGCCCTGTATTTCAGGCTAAGCAAGGGTCTTGGAGTAATTTACTGCTATAACAATAATATTAATATTAAACAATTACAAAGACACACATACATATTTTTTTTCTATAAATTATAATAAGAGTTAGTTATTTAAGGACAATGAGTAAGTTCTCTGTATATGTGTTTATATTTCAGTGTATTATAATTATAAAAACTACAAATATTGTACTTATAATTAAAGTATTCGTAATTTCTCGCCTATCTTATTTAACCTAGGAAGGTCTACACTTCGGCATGAATAGGGCTGGCTCGACCAGAGTGATACCACGGCCTCACATAGAGACAAAAATTGAGATCATTTATTCATGTTCATTGTAAGAGAGCATGGTGATTATGCCTAATCCTATCTTAGTAGTCATGACTTGATTTCTATAGTGGAGGCCTTTGTTCTGTAGTTAGTCAGTATATAGGCTGATACATTTCTTTCATGTTCTGTTACTGTTTTAGTCGCCTCAAAAAATTACTTTATTTTTAGACAAATATATCAAAAGTACGGACAGACACAGCTTTTTACATTATAATATTATACTCGTTTGTACAGATAATAACTAGATTTTTTTAATCTTTATACAGGGTGTATCTGTGAACATTTACATCCTTCAAGGAGGTGGTTAGTAAGTCGATTCTCAGCCCATATCACGTGAAAAAACCACACCTTAAATTGGTCCCGAAAATTCGTTCATTTTCCGAAACGATACTGCCCAACAGCTGACCAGATAAGGCAACGACCTCAGCCATCCATTCATGACTACAAACTAGCTGTGCTTATCAGATTTCGACATTATTACAATGCCATAAAGTCGAAAACACGTTTCACCATTTAACATTTTAGGCTGTTTCGTGATTCAAGTGTCGATAGTGATGCGAATTGGCTTTATTCGAAACACTCGAGTATCGAGTGCTATTAGCGAAACTCATTCAATGGAAAAATCTCTCAACCTTTATCATGATTACAGTTGCAAAACTTCTGAATTAATCCGAATAATTACTGAATAGTTCGCAGAATACTTCTTTCAGTCAGATTTTTTCAAATTATCGAAGTAAATGTTAGGTGATGTTTACACGATATAGTTTGAAAAGTAAATTTGTCCAAAACCATTATTGTAGCAGCTAGCGTTTCTTATAGAAATCCGGGAGCACAAACGCATGCGCGATGTAAAAATACATAGTGACATCTATCGGAATTCGGAAACTATACCGAACTACTTGCTTGATTGCTTATTCTTAGCGCCATCTATTGGTGTTCCGTGCGTGCATCACGCGCTGTGCTGTTGTTCGTGCGAGCTGCGTGAG
This sequence comes from Cnaphalocrocis medinalis, assembly GCA_014851415.1. Classification (NCBI taxonomy): domain Eukaryota; kingdom Metazoa; phylum Arthropoda; class Insecta; order Lepidoptera; family Crambidae; genus Cnaphalocrocis; species Cnaphalocrocis medinalis. The sequence goes on from JABMDO010000335.1 coordinate 7,240, forward strand.
GTGCGGGGCGGGTGGCCCTCCCTGGAGAGTTTTCACCCGCAAAGATTCCCCCTCTCATCCCCCGCAGCGAATGTTTCGATAATAATTCGATCGAACTATTCGCAGTAGGAGCTGAAATAGTTCTGTGGATTTTTGATGAAGGTATCGAAGTGAACTGATCATTACTAATATTTTATGAAGATTTCTCCTGTGTTCGGGTACTGGTTAGACAGTCAAGTTTTCATAATTTGTTAGTGAAATTACCGATTCGCGAGGAGTTTTAAAAATTATAATCTATTATTATAAAAGTAGATAATTCATTCATATTGCAATTAAAGAGCCTGACAATGAAAATAAAACAGAAAGAGAGAGAGAGAGAAGGATCCCCTTTCTTTTATATATGTAGATATTCTTATTTTTTTTTCTTTTCGGTACCTTAACTGCAAATGTAACTTTGTATCTGGGGGCATATGTATGGGTTTACAAAGTTACTTATGCAGTTAACGTATCTAGAAAACTTGACTAAAATTGAAAAATGTTTATAGCATTTTCTTTTATTTATCACATTTGTAGTAAGGTTTCTTTTATAAATGTAGATATTCTTATTTTTTTTCTTTTCGGTACCTTAACTGCAAATGTAACTTTGTATCTGGGGGCATATGTATGGGTTTACAAAGTTACTTATGCAGTTAACGTATCTAGAAAACTAGACTGAAATTGAAAATTGTTTATAGCATTTTCTTTTATTTATCACATTTGTAGTAAGGTTTCTTTATAAATGTAGATATTCTTATTTTTTTTTCTTTTCGGTACCTTAACTGCAAATGTAACTTTGTATCTGGGGGCATATGTATGGGTTTACAAAGTTACTTATGCAGTTAACGTATCTAGAAAACTAGACTGAAATTGAAAAATGTTTATAGCATTTTCTTTTATTTATCACATTTGTAGTAAGGTTTCTTTTATAAATGTAGATATTCTTATTTTTTTTTCTTTTCGGTACCTTAACTGCAAAATGTAACTTTGTATCTGGGGGCATATGTATGAGTTTACAAAGTTACTTATGCAGTATTGTATCTAGAAAACTAGACTGAAATTGAAAATGTTTATAGCAGTTTCTTTTATTATCACACTGTTCTCTGTCCTTGGCATGTTTTTCTGTGAAATCCATACAATTCCATCCATCCATAGTTGATACTCGCTTGCAAAATAATCGTCACCAATAAATTGGACCTAATGTGTCTTAGAGTATTTTTTTTTCTCTCTCATCCAAGCCGCAAGGAAAGAACAGCCTGCCTGACTCGCCATGTAGGCGGTGGTATGGCTGGGATGGTCATGGGTTGACCCTCTTCATCATTCATGAATTGATTGATGATTCATCGTTCATGAAGGCTCGCGAGAGTAGCAGACACGCGCTTTTGTTATGATAATCCCGATTTTTTCCTTAATCGAATTATTCCGATTAATTCGGAATAATTCAGATCTATTCGGAAGTTTTCCAAGCGAATGATTCGGAATGTTTCCCGGCCGCAACACTAATCATGATAAACTTCATGAAGTCGGTTCAACTGTTTCGAGACTCGAACCAAGGTTACAAACCATAATCTACCCAAGTTTCAACTGTGGGAGAGCCACGCTTTGGCATTAATGGGCCGGCTTGACCGGAGTGACACTGCCTCAGAGAAAACCGACGTGAAGCAGCCCCTGTGCTGTGTTTCGCCGAGTGTATGAGGGTATCGGAGGCCCACCCGGGGAGGGAAAGGGGATTGAAGGTTGGCAGCGCACTTGTAACTCCACTGGTGTTGCAAGTGTCCATGGGTGGCGGCAATTGCTTACCATCAGGTGATCCGCCTGCTCGTTCCCATACCTATCCACATAAAAAAAAAGTGGGACTTCGAATGAAATAACCATGAAGGTGCTTTGGACGCCTTAAGTTTCATGTCTGCAAACGCCACGAGCTAAGTGCTCGAAGACGCGAATGTAAATGTGGTTGAAAACCGACAGTTTAGTCAGTTAAATTTAGCTCGCATAGCTGGCCATTTTTTAAGTAAATTAAATGCTAAGTCACCATGAATTCATGCCATAGCATACAAAACATACCAAGCGAGCTAATTACGAGTTGATCTTACTTTGGCTATGAAATGCAACCCACACCAGTGGGTTTAAAATTGTAATAATAACTCGATAAATTTGTTTGAGTGCGAAAATTTTACTCGAGTCCCCATCACTCGTACGGTAACCTAGCAACGGTGTGGCTGTGAATGAATGAATGAACCGGCGCGGCCATCTTGATAGGGGGCGGCGCGGCGTGTGCGCGCCACACTCGCGCTGGCTGACTAGCTGTTTTCCCAGTGTGACCAGATTTAGCAGAATTCTGCGATTTAGCAGAATTTGACCCCCAATTTAGGTCTTAGCATATTATGTCGCAGATTAGAAAAAGTTAGCAGTTTTTAGCAGAATCTAAAATACCTTAGCATATATTTAGCATAAGTCGACATTTATAAGTCACCTATTGATTATTGCTTGAATAGTTACACAAGAAGTCTTTACTTGACCGTTTTTGGGTAGTTCGCCGCAAATATTAAATTTGCCTAATTTCCTTGGTACATATAAAACATCTTTTTTCGTACATTTCGTTTCCATTTAAGAAAGAAGAGGGAAAATGGTACTGAATTTTGTAAAAGGGGTTTCACAAAAAGTTTTAGAAAAAAAGTTATAGGGTGATGAAATTTTGGTAGCCAAGGAAATTAGGAAAAGGCCATTGAAATTATAAAACCGATACAAGGAAATTATGAGGTGTCATGGAAATTAGAAAAAAATATATTTCTTGTGATATTTTGTCATTAATTAGTTAGTAAAAATCAGTTCGATACGTAGCACAAAATAATTATTTTAAAATAAAGAGGTATTTTTTACATTATTGGTATTAAATTGTCTGCTACTCACATAATAATCATGGTAGTGGAATCAAACATTAGAATCATAAATTAAGTAAGAATAAAACATATTGATAATAATTTAATTATTTTACTGAATTAAGGGGATGTAAGGGGGTGAACCAACATCATTTCGCCCTAAAAGCCAACCTCATCTGCCCGGGGTGCATCCTGCCGACTAGGAACGAGGGTCTGGCGACCGACTGATGTCGGTATAACTATCCAAATCTAAACGTAGATAAAATCACAACAACTTGGTGATGGGCAGGACTTAAGGTGGAACTTGGGAATATTAGGTGGCACATTCGACGAGAGGGGAGGATAACCTTGGGTCAGGCCATCGGCTGTACGTTTCGCGAGGGGAGCCCAAACTTTCCAACGTAGCGTCGGGTTTCTGGTCAATAAGTTCCCCTTTCGCGACAACGTAGTCGAAATGTCTAGAGTGTCGAACTGGGTAGCATACCTCATCATTAAGCTCACCGAGAGGTACAGCCTCAAGGTGTGCATGTGTATGTGACACGACCTTGACGTACTCAGACCATAAAGTGGAGGAAATGTTCGAGAACAAGGGCCCTCCACTGAACTACCAGGTTCACTACAATGTTGTCATGGGGGACTTCAACGCTTAAGTGTACCAGAATTGCAGCTATAGGATTTGGAACTTTTCGAGGAGACTTTAGGACTAATGATGCAACGGCGTGAAGACTTATTACTTCGTCGAGAAAACGGGCTCTTAATCGAGAGAATCAATAAGCTTGTGCGACACGACCTGCGGTGCTCTAATAACCTTGCTATTGAAAGAGAGAGCCATTGAGGTAGAATCGGGGGTCAAAGGTGTTCGTACAATCTCTCGGAAGAAGCCACTGACAAAGCTGACTACAGCAAGTGGAGAAAAGGTTGCCTCAAAGCCGACAGTCCTTTCGGAGATTGAAGATTTTTAATAGCCGATTATACGCTTCGCATGCATCTCAACTGATCCTGAAAATGAGGACTCTCGAGACACCATTAACACGTCACTTCACTGAAGACCTGCCAGAAGGTCAGCGTTGGCGATATCGAGATTGCTCTTGGGCAGCTAAAAAACGGACCAGCTGCTGGAGAAGATGGCGTAACAAAGAGTTAGTCAAAGGTGGAGATAAACCCGTAAAGAGGGACCTCTAAAAGCTTTTTAACGCTTTCCTATTTGAAGGGAGAACTCCGAAGGAGTAGAAGTGTGGTCGTCTAGTTCTACAAAAAAAGCAACAAAAGCCTGCAGAAGAAATATCGACCCATTTCTGTTCTAAGTCACGTTTATAAGCTCTTCTCAAGAGTTATCACGAACCATCTTGCGCGAAGACTCGACGAATTCCAACCACCGGAACAGGCTGGATTTCGAAGCGGATATGGCACACTAGACTACATTCATATAGTGCTGCAGATTATACAGAAGACCGAGGAGTATGATCAGCCTTTGTGTCTAGTTTTTGAGAACTATGAAGGCCTTTGAGTCGGTTGAAATCTGATCTGTTCTGGAGTACCTGTAGCGTTGTCAAATAGATTGGCAACATATCCAAATGATGGGATATTTCTACGAAGCTGCCACTATGTCCGTCCAAGTACAGAACCCAGCAAACAAAACCTATACATTGCATAAAGGAGTGACACAAGGGGACGTCATTTTCCTGAAAATGTTCACAAATGCAATGTTCAAGACGCTCAGCTGGAAAGGGACGTGGCATCAACATAAATGACGTATACATCTCTCATTTGCGATTCGTAGATGACATCGGAAAAAACCGCATAGGTACAGTACCTATAAGATTAGTATTGGGTCAAATTAAATCGTAATTTTATTGATTATATAATTTCCCCTTAGAGCAGACAGCCACTGGAGATGCCCTAACGTCCGCGCTTCTAACAATTTTTTTCACCATTTTTTGCGGGGGGACGAGGTAACACGTACAGCACACCACCAAAAATTTTAATACTCAACAGTCACAAATTTTGCTGTCACGATAAACGCACACTACAGAAAAATTTAACACATCAAAAATACACGCTCACAAATAAGATTTTCACGTAACTATGCAGCATACATACGAAAAAGACAGTGATGGGACACAAAGAATGAGTCAATCAGTTTGGTGAATGAACTTATATATAAATTGTAAGTGTACAATTCTGCACATTGAAGATAAATAAATATTTATTTAGTCAGTTTTGTGAAATAAAACCGGCCAAGAGCGTGTCGGACACGCACATGAAGGTGTTCCGTGTCCAAAAGATGGGCCTTAAACCTTATTTTCATAGTTAAGTTAGGTAGTTATTTCCCTTTGAGTATATAGCCACTGGAGATGCCATACCGGGCGTTTCCCCTCCGGCAAAGTACATTGGTCAACTATTCGGAACTGGTCAACTAAGTTATACAAAACTACTTGGATGTCGCTACATCGCCATTTTGCATCGCTCCGTGTCGCGTGACGTTTCTCTTAAAAATGGTGAATTGTGCAGTATTTTCATGTAAAAGGCGATCTGACAGCTAAAATTCGCAACAAGATCGCGTTTCCTATCATAAGTAATGACTTTTATTAATTATTAAATGTGTATTAAACTAGAAAATCTATTTTAATAAAAAACCGTTACGATACGTAAACGACAGAAAAATTTAATAATGATATCGTGGTATCGGTCCTAGTGATGGGACCAATTAAAATCAACTCGACATTTGAATGAATCATTCACTCACTGCAGTTAGTTTCAAAATCCGTTCTTTTCATTATATTTGAATAAAATAGTATAGACGTATATTATAATATTAAAACATTGTAAAGTGAATTAGAGAAATTACTGTCCTTTCTTCTGGTCATACGATGTTGGAATTTATTCTAAAAATAAAAAGAATTGGTGGCTATAAAATATTTCGAGGTAAAAGGAATAAAATATGTGGTCCGGGAGTATCATGCATGATAACGGAGTAGATAGTAAACCATAATTGGAGCTCGCTAATTTTAATATAGAAAAGTATACGAATGTTCGTTTATCCAATATTTCAAAAAAATTAGACCCCCAGAAATATATTCGACACGTGTACAATAAACTTATTCATTTTGAAAATCAATATAAATGCGTAATTTTTTGTAATATTTCAATAAATCATTCTAATTAAAAATATATTGTTTCATTTACTCTCCCTTTGTTTGTCCAAATGTTTAACCCCAAACTAGCGCACATTTGTAATTTTTTACGTTTTAGTATGTATTGCACAACTTCACCATTTTTAAGGGTTCCGTAGTCTACTCGTCATGTCTGTCCGTCTGTCTGTCTGTCTGTCCTGGCTCGTTCTCCGCCGTTTCTGCACCGATTGCCACTGAAAATTGGTAAAGAGATGTATACTGATAATCCAAAAATTGGTTTTTAACATTATTGAAAAATAATTATTTTTCACCCCCCTTTCCATACAGCGAAAAGTTAATTCGAAAAATAAATTCGACTTACCCCATCGTCTGGTCGGTATCGTTAAAAAGGTATCTTTAAATACAACAAAAATTGCCTTGACATAATGTGGATCAAACCCCCCAGTTTCGAGATATATTAATACAAAGTTAAAATTAGAGCTTCCTCTCCCCCCCCCCCCAACTTTTGAAATACTATTAAAATAATTCTGAAAAAAATATGCTCTATACCTCCAAGTAAGTACCTACGTACAGCCACACATCACAGTAAATACTGTCATACACATTAAGTTGAATATCAGTTGAGGAAATTTGACAGATTGTGGTAACCTGATGTGTGGCTGACTGTACTTTTAACGAAAACTTTAGCGGACTCTGTATCATACATAGTATTTTTAATACAACTTGACCAACTTATGACGTGCAGTTGCCCTAACTAAATGGTAATGTATGGAAATAACTACCTAACTTAACTATGAAAATAAGGTTTAAGGCCCATCTTTTGGATACGGAACACTTTCATGTGCGTGTCCGACACGCTCTTGGCCGGTTTTATTTTACAAACTGACTAAATAAATATTTATTTATCTTCAATGTGCAGAATTTTACACTTACAATTTTATATATAAGTTCATTCACCAAACTGATTTGACTCATTCTTTGTGTCCCATCACTGTCTTTTTCGTATGTATGCTGCATAGTTACGTGAAATCTTTATTTGTGAGCGTGTATTTTTTGATGTGTTAAATTTTTCTGTAGTGTGCGTTTATCGTGACAGCAAAATTTGTGACTGTTGAGTATTAAAATTTTTGGTGGTGTGCTGTACGTGTTTACCTCGTCCCCCGCAAAAAATGGTGAAAAAAATTGTTAGGGCGCGGACGTTAGGGCATCTCCATTGGCTGTCTACTCTAAGTTATTTCCATACATTACCATTTAGTTAGGGCAACTGCACGTCATAAGTTGGTTAAGTTGTATTAAAAATACTATGTATGATACAGAGTCCGCTAAAGTTTTCGTTAAAAGTACAGTCAGCCACACATCAGGTTACCACAATCTGTCAAATTTCCTCAACTGATATTCAACTTAATGTGTATGACAGTATTTACTGTGATGTGTGGCTGTACGTAGGTACTTACTTGGAGGTATAGAGCATATTTTTTTCAGAATTATTTTAATAGTATTTCAAAAGTTGGGGGGGGGGGGAGAGGAAGCTCTAATTTTAACTTTGTATTAATATATCTCGAAACTGGGGGGTTTGATCCACATTATGTCAAGGCAATTTTTGTTGTATTTAAAGATACCTTTTTAACGATACCGACCAGACGATGGGGTAAGTCGAATTTATTTTTCGAATTAACTTTTCGCTGTATGGAAAGGGGGGTGAAAAATAATTATTTTTCAATAATGTTAAAAACCAATTTTTGGATTATCAGTATACATCTCTTTACCAATTTTCAGTGGCAATCGGTGCAGAAACGGCGGAGAACGAGCCAGGACAGACAGACAGACAGACGGACAGACATTACGAGTAGACTACGGAACCCTAAAAAATGGTGAAGTTGTGCAATACATACTTAAACGTAAAAAATTACAAATGTGCGCTAGTTTGGGGTTAAACATTTGGACAAACAAAGGGAGAGTAAATGAAACAATATATTTTTAATTAGAATGATTTATTGAAATATTACAAAAATTCCTTATTACGCATTTATATTGATTTTCAAAATGAATAAGTTTATTGTACACGTGTCGAATATATTTCTGGGGGTCTAATTTTTTTGAAATATTGGATAAACGAACATTCGTATACTTTCCTATATTAAAATTAGCGAGCTCCAATTATGGTTTACTATCTACTCCGTTATCATGCATGATACTCCCGGACCACATATTTTATTCCTTTTACCTCGAAATATTTTATAGCCACCAATTCTTTTTATTTTTAGAATAAATTCCAACATCGTATGACCAGAAGAAAGGACAGTAATTTCTCTAATTCACTTTACAATGTTTTAATATTATAATATACGTCTATACTATTTTATTCAAAATATAATGAAAAGAACGGATTTTGAAACTACTGCAGTGAGTGAATGATTCATTCAAATGTCGAGTTGATTTTAATTGGTCCCATCACTAGGACCGATACCACGATATCATTATTAAATTTTTCTGTCGTTTACGTATCGTAACGGTTTTTTATTAAAATAGATTTTCTAGTTTAATACACATTTAATAATTAATAAAAGTCATTACTTATGATAGGAAACGCGATCTTGTTGCGAATTTTAGCTGTCAGATCGCCTTTTACATGAAAATACTGCACAATTCACCATTTTTAAGAGAAACGTCACGCGACACGGAGCGATGCAAAATGGCGATGTAGCGACATCCAAGTAGTTTTGTATAACTTGGTTGACCAGTTCCGAATAGTTGACCAATGTACTTTGCCGGAGGGGAAACGCCCGGTATGGCATCTCCAGTGGCTATATACTCAAAGAATTTCCCTGATACTTCATAATTTCCTTGGCCAAGTTTGAGCCACGGAACGCAAGGAAATTAGTACCAAGGAAAATTAGATTTATGCCTAAAAACCACTACAACCTAGAAAATATTCACTTCTAATTATTGTTATTTAAAATGAAGGTTAAGCCCTACATATACTAGTGGTTGTATAAAAAAACCACTTTAACGAAGTTAATTTTAAACTTACAAAAAAAGCGGCCAAGGAAATTGTCAAATGTAGTAACCAAAGCCCAAGGAGGGTGTTACTTACGCGACTGGCGCGAAACCGATCAAAGGTGCGCAGGTCCTGCCTCGATAGCCTCTCGCGGGCCAAATGGCTTATGTGACGTGGTGTAGTCCATTGAATTCAATTATTTGTGCGTTTCGAGCTACGCTGCTGGAAATGTCGACCCAAGGAAATTATAGTTTTGACCCGGACATTAAACAAATTACGCTTTCTATATTGGTTTTAGCCATTTTGATATGAGTAAGTATAGTTTTTAATTAGAATCATATCCCTAAATCATAAAACTTACCCATTTGAAATGAAATAATAATACGATTAGATTTTATATACCGTCATTGAGAAAAAGTAAACAATGGGACATACCAGGAAATTAGAATACTTGCTTTCGGATAGTTTTTTTATAGGTCTAAATTATAGATTTTTATGTATAAACAACAAAAACAAATCAAAATTAAGATATTTATTACATAAAAATCGTTTTCAGCATAAAAATAGTACAAGAAATTGAGTTCGCCTGCCCGGACATAGAAAAAACACCGAAATGGCGAATTACCCTTTTCCCGGACGGACTCACTCTGCTCACTCACTAACTCACACATTCAACAGATTCACGAACTTGCATGAAGTTTTGTGTCTCTGCTCTTTTAATCTACTCGTGCGTGTGTGGTACATAGGTACATTACAAAATTTTGAAAAAAGGCTAGGCCGGGTCCTTGAATTGTACTTCAGTTGAGCCGCATTTTATAAAATTAAATCCGAGCACGGGGGGGGGGGTCGAACCGCTTGCTCGTTTGCCATAAATCTCCATACAAATATAAATTAATTCGTCAGCTGAATTTTTAGCAGATTTTAGCAGAATTTTGTTATGTCGCTAGCATAATTACTAATTCAAATCTGGTCACAACTGTGTTTTCCAGTCGACCAGCGCCCGCGCCGGCTTGCGCATGCGTGCGTGTGTGTGTGCCGCGAATTCTGGATTAGTAAATAATGTAATTGTAATGATTTCATAGCAAAGTGTGTGTGTGTGATTGCGTGGTCTGGCGGGTTTGTGCATATCGATCAATTTTGTGAAATGAAAGTGCCATTTTATGGTGAGTGTTAAGTGAATGCCGAATCGTAATGGATTTCCGGGTCGCAACTCGCATGTACCTAACCTAGGCAAGTACATCTCTCAAGTTTCACGATTGATTAGATCAAACCAATTTTTGATCTCACGTCTACCAAACATTGCATGGTTTTCATGTTTTTCCACGGTGGCATTCACCCGACAAGACAGAGCAAGATATCAAGCTTTTGACGGTAAAAAAATCGTGATATCGGATTATTCGTGAATGAGTAATTTACAAAGAAAAGTAAATGTTTACAACTGATCATGAAATTCTTCTAGTGACCTGCCGATTCAATAAATGGCAACGTTGTAGGTGGTTGTAGGTTGACTTACACGTGGCGAAAAGTTACACGCGCCGCGGCGGCATGGCGTTTGTCGGCTTCCTTTGATAGGCGCCGCGCGCGCCGCGGCGCGACGTTGCATGCTTGCTAGGGTCTTGCGTGCGAGTGAAACGTGTTTCGTGAGAGAGACAAGGCAATGTTGCGCCAATGAAAATCTGTTGAAGTAGTGCAGTAGCTTTCGTGTGAAAGAGATGGCCCCTGCCATCGTTCGACCTTATAGCAATGTGTTAAGGTCGAGATGTCGGGCAGAGAATTAAAGGAGTGGTTTAGGGAGTGTTCTAACTGTGCGTAGTACTACACAAATACGTAGTACTACGTTTACTACGAGTTCTTTGACCCACTTTGACCCCTAACACGGACCATTAGTTTACAGGACTTTAGGATTACTTTGATCGAAAATAATTTGAAGTACATGCACCTATTGTACCGTTTTATATTTTTCATGATTATTATACCTACTCCCAAATCACACCCTGAAAGGATGTAACTGTTTACCGATACACCCTGTATTGTAGTTATTGTTTTCTCATGTTTCCATATTATTTTGTCCAACATATAAACATCTAATATACCAAGATTGATTTCAATCTATTAGACTATTAAAATACCTTTGTGCTTACAAAATCAGTTTCACACAGGCCGTATTCAACATGTAAACACTTTCAGACATCGACATTCAATAAACGTCAAACCGATTTCAAAATCAAACCCAATTCTCAACACTATCATTGTTCAATATCAGTCGTCTTTTAGCAAAAGCAGACAGGGATTCAGAAGAAACACAAAGAAGCATAAATTATGTAAAATTGTCATTTCAAAATGAAAACTTATAAATACTTATGTGGGATTATGGAAGAGTAAAACGGAATGTAAGACGAATAGAATAGAACGGAGTATGAATGACCGGAGAGAACGGAGTATGAATGACCGGAGAGAACGAGTGAGTTAACTGTGGGTGAGAGACGACGAAAGACGTGAATTTGCGAGCTGCTGTATTTTATTAGGATTTTAATTGAAATAAAGAGAATTTATACCGTAGAATCCTGTTTCCTTTGATAGAGTCCCACACTTATTTTTAATCATGTGGATTAAACTGAGAGGTGTCATCACTCAATTTGACAGATGCAAAATGTGAAAATGTATAGAAACTTGACATTTGCATCTATCAGATTACTCCACATGATTAAAAATCAGAGTATACTTAGTATTTACGTCAAAAAATTTCTTAAATGGCTGTTTAAAGGGTCCCAGCCGTTGAGTCTATAGATTAGCATATCAAAACCATAAAATAAAGAGAAAAATAATTCCGGAAAAAAAATATTAGGTTTTGATTTAGATTTTTTCTGCCTCGAACTACAAAACTACGGAATGAACTGTCACTAGCGGTATTTCCGAACCAATACGACCTTCAAAAAGCGAGTGTATTCCTTCTTAAAAGGTCGGCAACGCATTTGCGACTCTTTTGGTGGTGATCCGTCAGTTCGTCTGCCCATAAAAAAGAAAGGCCGATTTAACTATTTATTTTCCAATAAAGTAACTAAGTGAATTCACACAACATTTCATACATCCTGACTGCTTACTAATCTTATTGTGTTATAGATAACTAACTAACTAGGATGGCGCAGCTACCAAAATTTAAAGTGAGTCTTGGTACAAACAAATGTTTGTACTGTGCTCTTCTTCTACCTTTCACGTAAAAAAGAGATAATAACAGATAGAACATCTTAGTCCGTCCCTTTCATAAGCGTCCATTGAACGAATCTTAAGCACAGCTTTAAATCGAATTTCACATCGAATAGTAATTCATTTTCTCGATAACCGAATAAAACGAAATTTATGTTGCACTGTCTAAGCATCGTTGCCTGGCATCATATTTCAATATAAAGGAGATTTATTGACTGCGAGAATATATTATTATTGCTATTAAATTGAATAATTATATTTACACTTTGAATGAGATTTAGACGGAATCTTGTTAAATTGAATTTATTGATTTAACTGTATTTAAATTTATCATCTGTAAATGTTTCATTAAAACATTGGTACTTTATCTTGGTAAAGAAAGTAAAGTTATTATTAATAAATGCTCGTAAACCTTATAGTTTAAGAAATTAAACAAGATTTTATATTAAAATTGTACAAGTAACCTCTATAGTTCTGAACTTAAATACAAAACCATTGCTTTACAGAAATTACAGCTAAACCAGGACTAAATGATTTTTGTAGATAACTTAATGATAGCCTACGGAGCAAAATATTTGCATCTGTAATATTATTTCACTTCTAATATTTACAGATTTACTTATTACTACTTATTATATTTATTTACTTATTTACTTTGGACCACATTTTGTTACAGACAACGTAAAAAAATCTTAAACCAAAATATAAAACCACTTTAGAATTTATAATAGTAGACTAAAACAATATCTTTAATCTAGTTTATACTTTTAATAACTTTTCATTTCACAGTTGATGTATGAAAGCCTTTTCATACAACTGCTCTTTTCAACCCGACCCCAAAAAGAAGTTATCTCATAACTTCTTTTCCCAGCCTAACCCCACTTGAAACTTTCTTGACAGATACTCCAGACTGACCTTTTTAAGGCGCTTCTTTCTTTTATCTGTGCCGTCCAATTATGGCCTTTCTAAGCACCTGAAAGGCCTAACGGCCAGCTCTGACAGCTCAAAGCGATAAAGTTTTAACCCGGAAGTGACGAACTCCTTACTCGTTAGCGCCATCGACTTCCGGGGAGGTGTGCGTTAAGATGGCGGGACTTGCAATGAACGAATTAAAATTTTGGAAGTTCCATACATTAAGTTATTTCACAAAGCGGTTTTTATCGGTTCCGCGGCATTTGCGCAATACTTGTAATATAATGTAGTACCTGTATGAAAATGCAATATTTTTCAGGGCTTGTTCCCCTGCTACGAGAGCAGTTAGTAACCACTGAAAGCTAAATTTCAAGGGTTCTAAGAAATATTGCGTAACTTACTAAAATGTTACATTAACCATTTTTTAATTCACTAATCTACTTAACTACTTTTTAGAGATACAGCTGAATAAACACTTTTTTAAAATTAAGATAGGCTTTTAGCGTGAACAAACGTTTTTGCTTTTATAATACAAGCATTGTTCTATTCCTATTTTTTGTACCTAAGAGTGGCGAATTTTAACATTTTGTCCTCAATCATAGGCCTTTGCATCTTTAATAGATGATTTAATCAGCATCACGCGGTGTGGCTTTACAGCAGCGCTCGTGGCTGTAAAGTCCTATGCGGGAGTAAACCACTCGTCCGCATTTGCAGCAGGTGAACCGAGCGCTGCTGCGGGTGGGGTTGTAGGCACGGCGCTTAGCACGCTTGGCCGCGAGTTGGTTTAACCAGGCTTCATCGTGCTTTCCTATGCCCTCCGACACTGTTCTCCTCCAGGACAGGCGTTCAGCAGCGAGTTCCTCCCCACTCTGCCAAAGGGATGTCAAAAGCGTGCATATCGCGCTTGACGCAATCTTTCCATCGGAGCAACGGTCTTCCGACGGGTCTTTTGGCGTTAGCTATCTCCCCGATAAGCAGACGCCTTGGCAGACGAGCGTGATCCATACGGTGCACATGCCCCAACCATCGCAGCCTCCTCTGTTTAACCAGTGCGGTAATGCTGGGTAGCTGTGCCGTATGCAATACGATCTCGTTTGTGACGTGGTCTCTCCAAGATATGCCTAAAATACTCCGAAGACAGCGCATGTGAAAGCTATTTAGTCGACGCTCCTGCTTTGTATACGACGTCCAGGTTTCCGATCCGTACAAGAGGGTGCTTAAGACGCAGGCTCGATAAACAAGCATCTTTGTTCGAACCGTCAGGTGTTTATTGGACCATACTCTTGGACCGAGCTTCCCAAACGTCGTAGCCGCCTTGCCGATGCGCTTACCAATTTCCACATCTAGTGAAAGATTATTCGACACATGCGACCCCAAGTAACAGAACTTGCCGACCACTTCTAGCATCACTCCATCCAGCGTAATTGCTGGAATGGCTGTGTACCCCTGAGCTAGAACTACTGTCTTCTTAGTATTAATAGACATGCAGAAGAGTTTGCACGCTGCTGAAAACCTATCCAAGAGGTTCTGGAGGTCGGCCTCGGTATGTGCCAGAAAGGCTGCATCATCGGCAAACAGAAGGCTATCCAGTACAAACTCCTCGCGAAAAACGCTTGGATTTTAATAGGGACGGATTGTATAATTTCCCCGTCAGCCCTTGTATGCAGATGGACACCCTGGACAGATTCGCCAAATGCAACCTTCAAAAGTAGCGAAAAGAATATGCCAAACAGGGTAGGCGCTAAAACACAACCTTGGCGAACACCTCTTTTGATGTCGAAGGGATCCGATGATTTACTGTCGTGGACGACAGTTCCCTGCATGTCTTTATGGAAAGACTTAATCAGACACAACAGTTTTTGGTGGACATCCTATCTGCTCGAGTGCAGCAAACAGACCTTCTCTGCTAACTGTGTCGAAGGCTTTATTAAGGTCGACAAATGCGACATAAAGAGGGGTCTGTTGTTCTCGGCACTTTTCTTGCACCTGACGAAGAGAGAAAATCATGTCAGTAGTGGAGCGCTGGGATCGGAAGCCGCATTGCGCCTCAGGATATACGCGTTCGGCGAGAGATTGAAGTCTCTTGAGGATGACTCTAGCGTAGACTTTGCCGACTATGCTCAGTAACGCTATGCCTCGGTAATTGTTGCAGTCTCCGCGGTCACCTTTCCCCTTGTATAGGGTGATGATATTCGCGTTTGCGCATGTCCTGTGGTACAGCCCCCTCTTCCCAGCACTTCAACAGGTGTTTGTGAAGCAAAGGAAAAATGCACTGCAATTTGATGAGCTCGGTGTGGATGCCATCATCACCTGGACTCTTTCCAGTTTTCAGCTGGCTAATGGCTTGACAGAATTCCTCTAAAGTAGGAGGAACGTCCAACTCGTACCAAGTTGCCAATTTTTCGACACCCTCTAGGGCTTCTGGCTGTATGTCGACTGGGCACGAGAAAAGACTGGTGTAGTGTTCCGTCCAACGCAGTAGCTGGCGATTACCGTCAGTGATGATAGAACCGTCAGTTTCTTTTAGAGGTGCCGTTATTTTTGGAAGCGGGCCTATAGCTCTTTTTAAGCCTGCGTGGAGACCACCGATGTCTCCGGTATCGGCACACCCCTGAATGCTTTTACACAATTCAGACCAGTAGGCATTGGCACAGTACCGAACTTGGCGCTGTAAGACTGCTTTAGAAGCCTTCAACTCTTCTAGTGTGCCAGCACAGGGGTTCATGCGATAGTTTAGAGCAGCTTGACGTTTTGAGTCCAGTAAAGGTTGCAATAATGTCTGATTTTCGAGGAACCAGTCGTGGTGTTTAGCTTTCTGGTAACCGAATACCTGGCCCGCGGTCACAGTAAGCAGCTTCTTCAGCTTCTCCCACTCTTCCTGGCTAGACATATTCTGTTCCCAGGTGGCGGTCTCTTTAAGCATTTGCTCCTTGAAGTCTTTTGCAAGCTGGAGGTTTTTAGTTTTATTGAGATCTACCTTCCTTGGACCTGATCTTTTGGCTGAATGGATCTTTTTAGGAACTAAGTGCACATTTGTTGCCACCAGGGAATGGTCGGTGTCACAGTCAGCGCTATGAAACGATCGAGTGTGCAGGGTTTCATTAAGGTCCCTTCTTCTTGTTAGAGCAAGATCAAGTTGATGCCAATGCTTTGACCGTGGATGCATCCAGGAGACTTTACGCAGAAATTTGCCTTTGAAATATGTATTGGTAATACATAGTTGGTATTTAGAGCAGAACTCTAGCAATCTTTGCCCGTTTTCGTTTTGCTTCCCAACGCCGTGAATACCTAAGCAAATGGGCCAGGCTGTTGAATCCTGGCCTACCCTTGCATTAAAATCACCCAGTATATGCAAACGGTTTCCCGCAGGAACTGTGCGCACCGCATCGCTAAGCTGATCGTAGAAGCAGTCCTTGCTTTCAGCCGTAGAGGCAAGTGTAGGCGCGTATGCAGATATCAGAGTGACCTTGCCGCTAACTGTGGTAAGATGTAACACCATCAGGCGCTCTGAAATCCCGATCGGATGGTCGATCGACTTCAACAGGTCATTTCTGACTGCGAACCCAACACCATGTAAACGGATATCTTGGGAGTCCTTTCCCTTCCAGAAAAAACGTATAATTGGCCTCACGAATAGAACCCTCATCAGCAAGTCTGGTCTCTGAAGGGCTGCAATGGCGATATTGAGCCTTGTTAGCTCCGCATCAATTGCAGATGTTTGCGAAGTTCTACTGGGCTTCCACTGGTGTCGGAAAGCCGGTTCGCATCGTGCGAACATTCCATGTCGCAAAGCGCATGTAGGTGGATTTGGAATGGTTTGTTGTTCTATTTTTCTTTTGAGCAGGTGTATTGGGTTTACAGCGCCACTTACCAGCCAGAGCCAGTGTCCTGTACACCCAGTCAGAACAGGCAACGCTGAGGCGGATCAGTACCTTACTGTCTGGGGGCTGCCCAAATAAAAGCGGGCGGTAACTGATCAGTGGATCTGCGATGGATCCTCCCACTGTCGAAAGCGACCCCTGGCGCCCACACTTACGCCTATCTGTGCGGACTTATAACCGGTGACTGCCACTTCCCGTGTTGGTTCCCACCGAAAAAAAACAGGTGGGCGAAGTGCCCTCTCCGCGGATGCTGCTATGCCTGGGACATAGTTAAGGAAAACACAAGCTTGCCCACTACTTGTGCCACCCTCTCGGCCTAACTGACTGGACCCACAGGAACGACGAGTCGCTACGTGTGGAGTCAGGTTGGCTGCAGGTGTTTGACGCATGGATCGTGATTGCGTCTCACAGATAACACCAGATCCGGGTTTTAAGGTGTAGGAGTAACCATCTCCCAGTGAGTGCTTAAAGTGGGAGAGCACTTCTGATAAACCTTAGTCGCCTCGTACGACACCTCGGTTGGAAAGAGGTTGGTGCTATTCTAAGCCGGACACCAAACGGCATAGTGCTTAAAGTGGGAGAGCACTTCTGATAAACCTTAGTCGCCTCGTACGACACCTCGGTTGGAAAGAGGTTGGTGCTATTCTAAGCCGGACACCAAACGGCATTTTGTCCTATTGTGATTGAAATCGGCTTACTGTTCTACAAAAAAATATTGGACGAAAATCCTGAGATTATGAGTAGTGAAGTAAAATAATTTTATGTAGATATTTTGCATTTTGGGCTTTCAATAGTTGAAATTTAAGACAAACCTGTAAGAGAGCCACTTTTGGCATGAATGGACCGACTCAACCAGAATGATACCAAGGCCTCACAGAACACCTGCGTGAAGCAGCGCCAGCGCTTTATTTCGCTGAGTGAATGAGCTGGTACTGGAAGCCCAATTTTGCGAAAGGGGTTAAATGTTGGCAGCGCACTTGTGACTCTACTGGTGTTGCAGGTGTCTATAGGTGGCGGCAATGGCTTACCTTAGGTGATCCATCTGTGCATCTGAGACCTATCATATAAAAAACGTTGAAATACAGTTGGCAAATTTTCACGGTTCTCCTAATCATAAATTCAGTATAATTTTGCTAAGTAAAAAAATTCAACCTTAATTACACAGTAATAAGACTGTTTTTTTTACCTTGCAATTATACTGCGTTTATAATTAGTATGGCAGAAATAGAAAATAACTAAAAACAATCATGGGCTTGCCACCCTGACGCAAACTAAGGTGTAAAGTAGCGCCATTAGTGCAGTCATGCGTCGACCGCCGCCGGCGCCGGACGTCCGGTCTCAAGCTTTTGACGTTTCACACACGCAGAGGTCTTTTTATTTGTTTAAATAGAGAAATTTTAGCGGAGGACATTTTTTTTTCGTTTTAGTGACTTCAGACCCTTCCTCTTCTTTCCCATTGAATCTTTTGGTGCATGAATCACACATTTTTTTGCAGTTTATTGTAGTTAATTTGCTTGACCAAGTTCAGGGTTAAAAGGATATTTTTGTAGTTTAATTTATTGGAAAATTTTTCTTCTCTTTCTCATTTTAATCAAAAACATCCACTGTTTATCAAACTGCTTAACCTTGTGTATAATCGAGCGAATTACAAAAAGAAAAAAATAAAACACCGAGTAAACTCTTTTTCTTGAAAAAAGTCAGCCATTCCATTAATGTTACCTCAACAAGTCAATTGTTAAACTAATTTGGCCCCTTATAATTGAAATTGCGGCAAAAAGGTTAAAGTTAACGATCGTGTTCAATAGAACACGATCGTTAACTTTAACCTTTTTGCCGCAATTTCAATTTTCAATTTGCATAATAATGGCGGTTTAGAAAAAAAACTAAAATCATTTAACTCTTTAAATAAAATGTCATTGATTTTTGCTCTTATGTGATGATAGAGAAGGTTTAAAATCAAGTTAGAAGTATTTTCCCTAAGTGATAAAATTTCGATAGTTTCTTTCTTAATACGTCATTATTATCGCATGCCCGTGTTAAGTTATAATAAAAATGTACATAAACAAAAGCCAAGCGCAAAATAAATTACATTTTGATTTTTATCTTACAAAATTAATAGGCCTCCCAATTGCCTGGGCCGTAAATCTCGTTAAATGTATTTATACTTACATTACACGTGTACAATAAAGCGAAGAATTTATCACTTCATACTTGCTTTCACATTATAAAGAGTCATTGTTTGAATTGTCCAAACGAACGGAACAAAAGCAACTTGCTAAAGGGTTATTCGCAAAGTACTAGGGACGTAATAGGGTAACCGGTTTTTCTACACACACCGGCACAATTAGGGGAACGCAAAAAAAAGGTTGATTTTTTAAAGAAATTGAGATTGTATATACATTTTTTAGTAAAATAATAATTAGTTGCACTCTAACTAACTAAAATAAGTTCCAAAGTAACTTATACAATATTTCTTTTTAAAGAATGGAACCAAAATCACAAAAGTTGAAGATTGTCTTTTTTTCCTTAAAATTAAAATGTGTGAAATTTTACAAAAAAACAATAAACAAAAAGAAATTAATACCGCGTATTGCCACCACGAGCTCTAATCAGAGTTTGTATGCAATTTCCCATGCTTTGGATTACGTTGTCGATGTGTTCTTGGGGTAAGTTGTTCCACTCTTCCAGCAACGCTAATTTAAGCTCTTCGATGTCATTAGAGGCTGGATTTCTTTGTCGAACTCTTCTTCCCAGGTAGTCCCAGAGATGTTCTATCGGATTCGTATCGTGTGATTGCGTTGGCCAGTTCATTTGCGTGATACCTACCTCATTAAGGTAGCCACTCACTATGCGCGCAGTATGGGGGCGTGCGTTATCGTGCATGAAAATAAAATTTTCGCCTATGAATGGGGCAAACGGCATGATATGGGGCTCTTAGATCTCAGTTACATACCTTTGTGCAATGATCGATCCATTATCGATGATCACTAGCTCCGTGCGAGCTCCCAAACATATGCCACCCCATACCATAACTGACCCTCCACCATATGATAAAGTTCCAGTGAAATTCGCTTGGTGATAACGTTCTCCTCGATGCCTCCAGATTGTTTCCCTCCCATTGATGAAATTTACGCAGAAACGGCTCTCGTCACTAAACAAATCATGGCTCCACACATTTGTCCAATTTCGATGCTCCTGGGCGAACACTACTCTTGCTACACGATGTGCTACGTCGAGTTTTGAGGCCTTTGCTGGTATGTAAGACTTCAAGCCAACTTCATTCAAACGTCTTCTTACTGTCCTTTCACTTACGTTGACATTACGGACTTCTTCTTAACGATTTCGGGTCTGAATTGCTGTTAGACGACGATTTCGTAATGTTTGCATGACCATGAAACGGTCATCCATGGCGCTAGTTGCCCGATTTTTGCCCTGTCCTCGTCTGCGCACGTACGATCAAGTCTCCCTATAACGTCGCACGATGCCATGAACCACCGATGTCGATACACCCAATACGCAACTGACTGAGTGATAGGCATGTCCTTCCTCGATCATTGTTACAGCCCTAGCCCCAGAAGCTGCTGGTAAATCACTCATTTTGATTCAGAACAATGTGCACTATCAAATGTAAACAGTAAAATGACCCACAGTTCCCATACACAGCATCCACTAAACTTCTTATCAGAATAAAGAAAAAACGTTAATTCAGCAAATTCTTAAAAAACCATTATTCTTGTCAAAACACTTAAAATAAAAAGAAGGGTGCACTTAAAACAATCAGTTTTGAAGGTAATAGTACTTAAACAAAAACCATTTATCAAAATACTAGCAAATATTAGAAAAAATCGACCTTTTTTTTGCGTTCCCCTAATTGTGCCGGTGTGTGTATAATCGACTGTTATTTTCCAATTCATAACATTCGATTTTTGAATTGAAAAATTAAAGAAAATCGATTAAGAATACGAATTATTAAAATTGATTACGCTAATACGAATGAATTAACGTTAAACGTAAAAAAATCGATTTTTATCTGATTGTTTCATTCTATTTGTCCGACATCCCTACAAAGTACTGGAAAACAATTTAAACTTTTATGAGCATGAGAAATTATGCACATACTAAAGCTTTAGCTATCTAAAGAGGTTAAATCTATAACAACAACAAAACTAAAGGTAGGTAAGCCGTAGTTGCGCCCCAAACTAGTCGCTTCGAGACCCGGGGTCTACATTACTATATAAATGATATGTGGTATATTGGATGATTGACGCAATCATCCACATTACCATATACCACATACAGTGCGATCACGATCTCACTATTAATATGTCACTATATCGGCTCTTGTCGACTTCCTTTTACGAATCAGGTTGTTAAATCTTATTTTAGAACCGTATGATAATGATGATTAGGATTACCTAGCGATAAGACCGCCTAAATTGGATCTCTGCCTATTTAGATTTTTAAGTTTTTGCTGTGCTATAAAGAAAGCCTATTTATATGATGGTTGAGAATGGCCCTGCAAAATGCAGAAACTAAGCTATATTTCAGCGCCTAACAAATGCTAATGTCCTCAAACTTCTAGGAGCTCAACATTCAAAGTTACCTGAAGCACTGTTGAAATACTTATTTAGTTCTACGAATTTTTATACTCCCACTGACAGTAGTTGAGGAACTTTAACAGTAGTCAGTGAAAAAACTTTGTCAAAACGTTTTATGATGAATTTGATACGAAGTTATGTTAAATTTAGTTAGGAGCTTCTGTACGGATGATTTTTAAATTAAAACTTTGACAATGAGAGAAACGTCTTGGTAGTGGTTTTCTTCAGTCGTTTATTGTTTACTGGACACGCTAGCTCGTTTGTCGCCTTCAGCATATAAAATTTCCATTTAATGCGCAAATGCGCCTTTAGACCAAACGAAAGAAGCAAGAGGCAGTTTTACTACCAGGTGCGCCATCAAACCAAATAAAAGAAGAATAAGGCATGGTCACTACCAAATACGCCATCGGACCAAACAAAAGAAGCATGAGACATGTTCACTACCAAATGCGCCATCGCAATAAATATGAGACGCATGAGGTAGGGTCACTTCCAAATACGCAATCGGACCAAACAAAAGAAGCAAGAGATAAGCTCACTAACAACTGCACCATCGGACCAAACGAAAGAAGCATGAGACAGGTTCACTACCAAATGCGCCGGACCAAACAAAATTACTCCCTCGGGCTATCTCCAACACAAACTTGTCCTCGATTCCTTTCAAGGGGCGAATTTCAAAAGTCTATTGAATCTACTTGAATGAAAGCAGTTTGTTCGCGACAAAGAGCCGAGTTTTGCCCTGGATAATAATATAACAACGTTTTCGCTAACTAGATAATGTAATTTACCGGCGAAGACGTATACGGCAGAGCTGGGAAGAGTGGAGGAGGCGAATGAAAAGCCTTGCTATTTACACGGACAAGATCTGATTGTTAGGGCGATGGTAGCTCAGTGAGTAAAGAGGCATGTTCCATAAGGTATGTTTGTTCCATAAGGTGTTCCGTGTGGTTCAATTTCGGCCATGCAGGCACCACATTTCCAAATCTCTCATATTTCTACCATTTGAAGAAGATCGAAATACCTATCGTGAAGAAACCTGCGCGTTTCGAACCCTTTCTGAAAAGTGTGACTATGATTCGGTAGGTTCCCTTGTTGAAGGTTTGTGAAAGTCGGACGGCAGTCATTTTATTGTAATTGCCAGACTTCATAAATCCTGATATATGGTCTAAGCGTGCATCAGGCTTTACACGTTAAGCCTCTCATTGTAAAGAAATTTTATAATTCCTTAGAAGACAGAAAAAAGACTGATTTTTGTCATCGATTCAGATTCAATGTCTATCGCGACGCGTCAATAGAGACGCGTCGTGATTGGTCAACGCGGGCGAGAATCTACATGCAATACAACATCGTTCTTATGTTTATTTACTGAAATAGTCTCCGATTGTACTTTTAGCGTAGGTGATTCACTAAACTCGTCTGTCTGTGTATAAAAGTCAATGAGGGATTGTATTTTCTATTATAACCTTCATCAAAATGACATAAATGAAGATTTGTTTTCCAATCTTAAAGCCTAACCCGCTATTTTTATGATACCAAATGAAATAACATAATACAGAAATAAACCGCGAGTTCCCAAAGAAACATACAGTTTGTAGCAAGTAAATGACTGAGCGTGTATCTGGTGCCAGTTTTCAATGAGAATAACGAACTTGGCGATTCATCTCACGTGCGCTATTGTGCCGCTGATGCGCCAATACAATACGATTTTATTGTATTCTGTTTGGAGAAAATTTCCAAAAGCATACGAGCATGTATTGTCCTTAGAGAATATAACTTTTTATAGACTTTCGGATTGAGTCGTTTTAATACCAAAGCCATAGAGTAAAGTAATACATTCGGCATCATTCTTAAAGCCCTGATCATTAATTTCAGTTCAATTTGTAGTCTAGATTTTAGATTAAAATGGAAAAAAAACCGTTTTTCATTATGTTAAGCTTCTAGTCTATTAGGCAGTAAGGCATCTCAAAGGTAAAGAGGTGAATTGTAAAGGCAGTGACAACGGTAATAGGAAAAACGAAACATTTTTTTTTATACTACGATAGACAAGCATTTGACCTCGATCACACCTGATGTTTAGCGCGATGTAATCGATTACTAGCAGCATCTATTTGTAGTATTTGAAGCCAATTACCCGAAACAAGGACCTTTCCACCGAAAGGTGAGGGTTGAGGTGAGGATTGGGAAAGGAAAGAAAAAGAATTTTTTCTTTCCTTTCCGTTGGGGTGGAAAGGTCCTTGAGTGGAGGCCACGCGAAGAAGGCCGCAGCCGTGGCAGGCCTCCCACCAGCTGGACCGACGATCTTGTGAAGGTCGCGGGAGTCCATTGGATGCGGGAGGCACAGGACCGATCTGTGTGGAGAACTTTGGGGCAGGCCTATGTCCAGTAGTGGACGTCTATTGGCTGAAATGATGACCCGAAACAATGTGTGGGCGAGCTCCTAGTACATAATAATTAGGTATTATATAAATATGCTCAAAAAGCATTTATGTACTTTACTTCTCAAATATACTGAAACGGGTTATACGTTTTACGGTTATACGTTTATTGTTAAGTATATTAATATTTGTACATACTGCTTGACGTTTCGGCTACGTTGCATAATGCCACGCAAAAATCTAACTAAATATTTTGTTTCTTTCGTTGAAAGTCGGGTAAAAAGATAGCAAACGCTTCCGTTTCCAACTCTTATTCCAATAAAGCAGTTGTAATATTTCACCGAACCATATCAACGACCTATCCTTGAGAGTACAACAGATCCCAAAGGGTCGACGTGCCCCATAAAAAATGACGCCTGTCACATGTTAAGGTATGATAGGCAAAGATTTAAATCATAGATATGCCCTCGCCATACTTAGACCTCGCCGGTTTGAGTCGCACCTCAAATAACCTAGCTTAACTCAACTGGGATTAGTACGAATTAGTTGCCGTTTGCACTCGGTGACAGTTGTACGACACAGCTGCCTGGATTTTTGACAGGAAAAAGCACTCAAATGCCTTCATGTGCCTTTTTATTGTGCAAGAAAAATACTACAAATTCAAATAAAGCGAATGGTGTAACATTTCACTCGTAAGTATTTATATTTCATCAATAATTTAATTTATTTTATTTTGTTGACAAACATCAAAATCTGATCGGCCAGCGCGTGACAGAGAGAGTTGTATTGGCAATTACTGTGAGACAAAACGAGACAACATCATTATCTCGGTGGCCAATATACTTAGACCCGCTGTAGTACTCAGAACTCAGTTGATAACAGCTCATTTGTTAATGGTTTAGAATAACCGGGAAAAGTACGGTAGCGTCAGCAGTTTGCATTGTTTTAATAGCGGTCAGATATAAAATAGCAATTTTATTTCGACTAGAAATCAATAAACATGCAAATAATAATTACGTATTATTTTTAAATGAACGTTTATTGTTTTAGATTTCCGCAAGATCCGCGTTTAAAAGAAAAATTGATCAAAGTTATCCAGCGGGATCGAAGGGATGAATACTGGTTACCTGGACAATTTAGTCGAATTTTCTCTTCTCATTTCAAAGAAAATGATTTATATTTGACTCCCCTAGGTCGGCGTAAAGTAAAACGTATTATATTTGTGTTTCTTCTGTTGTCTTATTCTATAACACAAGTGCTTAAGCTACTTAGTACGGAGTCAGGATATTAAATGTGGGGTTGTGTTAATTATTAATTAATTATTAAGTTAAAGTAAATATTACTCATATTTTTTCTTAAGGAATAGTAGGGCAAAGGCCTTTATTATAGAAATCAAGTCATAGCTACTATGATGGGATTAGGCATAATCACCACCCTTTATGCGGTTTGGTGATCAAACCCGATATTCGCTCTGTGATTAGAGTAATTTATTTGAATAAATAGATAAATGTAGTGTAACATTTAGAAATAAAATGTCCTATAAATAAAATTGCTTTTAAATTTAGGAATTGTTTTATTTTTAGTTCCCAGTATGAAAATTTTGCAGACCGTATTTTATCGTCATAGATAGTGACTTTCGATGACATGCACACGTCATGTCATCAAAATATTGCCTCGTTTTTAGGTGTCAGGGCATATCTATGATTTAAATCTTTGATGATAGGTATGTATTCTAGGGGAGGCAGTAAGAACGCAATATGGCGGCTTATGCAATTCAAAAGTTTTTAAGGGACTAAATTGGTATATTTTTAGCAATGAATAAAGTTTTAAATAAAATAAATGTGATTAAGGTAAGAAAACTGAGAGCTCAGTATGCTATTTTGTACAATCCTCAGTGTCGTATTTACATTTATAAAATAATGCTTTCAACATATGTAACACTTTGTACAAATAGCCTTTCAAATGAAATCAAGACTGTAGATTGTACGAGTTTTAAGACAAAATTGACTGAATGGCTATAATTAAAATATTGTTTTTATAACGTCACCGAATACATAAATTATATTTATGAAAATGATGTGGAACTAGTCCACAATAGCCGGGGCCAGGCGGAAAGTCCCTGTCAGGGTGCAGTCGCAAATCACCGTGGGCTCGTTGATGGTGATCCAGGTCTTCACACGGTCACCGTATAGGGAGAAGGCGTAGTCGGCGTAGTCAGCAAACCAGTCGACGATGTATGGGTTCATCCAGCCACCTGAAATGTAGGACTGTTCTCATCAAAATTTCATTATCATGTGGAATGTGAATAGTCTACCAAAGGTATGATAAACCACACACTCGGTATACTAACGCTAACGTTAAGGGATGGTGATCCCGAAGAGAGCTAAATTACCAAACCCAATGACTGAATAATAGGATAAATGACACTGATTTATTAATGACGAGAATTAGGGTTCGTGTTAGGTTTAGGTGGCATATTGCATAGCAAGCTAAATATCTTCTTCTTCCATCTTCTATCTTCTATACTATTTATAAAGAGAAGGGATAACTTCTATAGACAACGACAAGGC
>JABMDO010000336.1:0-37098 GCA_014851415.1 Cnaphalocrocis medinalis
GGGCCAGGCGGAAAGTCCCTGTCAGGGTGCAGTCGCAAATCACCGTGGGCTCGTTGATGGTGATCCAGGTCTTCACACGGTCACCGTATAGGGAGAAGGCGTAGTCGGCGTAGTCAGCAAACCAGTCGACGATGTAGGGATTCAACCAGCCACCTGAAATGTAGGACTGTTCTCATCAAAATTTCATTATCATGTGGACTGTGAATAGTCTACCAAAGGTATGATAAACCACACACTCGGTATACTAACGCTAACGTTAAGGGATGGTGATCCCGAATAGAGCTAAATAAATTACCAAACCCAATGACTGAATAATAGGATAAATGACATTGATTTATTAATGACGAGAATTAGGGTTCGTGTTAGGTTTAGGTGGCATATTGCATAGCAAGCTAAATATCTTCTTCTTCCATCTTCTATCTTCTATACTATTTATAAAGAGAAGGGATAACTTCTATAGACAACGACAAGGCTTATAGCTAAACCGAAAACACGAAACGCTTGCGCGATGTAATTGGACACAGCGCCATCTATTGGTTCATTTCTGAATTACGGTCCCGAAGCGAAGTGAGGGCGGGCCACTAGTAGGTAATACAGTAAAATGAAAGTATAGACTCGTACACCTGTGGTAGTCTTGGATTCGGCAAAAGTGTCGCCGCCAATAATGACTCCATTCGCAAAAGATCGTTATTTAACATTTTTTGAATTTAAAACCCATGGGGGAAATCTTATGTGAAAGTTGGCATTGCCGCTAGATGGCGTAGTGTAGAACGAGGCATCTACACGATGATTGGTTATTTGATAGTGAGCTGTATCAATGTCACTAAACGACCAATGAAGTTGAAGTTGGATGTCAGTCTGTTAGTATGTCAGTGTTTACATTGAAACTAGCGGATACCATTTAGGGTCTTATCATTCAGAGCTTATCACCATAGGTTAGGAGGTGGTTAGGAGAGATTTGCTTATCGGTGTAGGTAGACTCTTACCTACTTTACCTATTTGACAGCCTTGGATATCGCTGTATAATTGCTGCCGATTGTACCAGTTGAAGTCTGACGTGTTAGTAGGTTAGCAGAATCAAAATAAGTAGGTTATCATCATACAATGCCTCGTGTGCAAATGATGGAGGTAGATAAATCATGTTTGATGTTTTTTATTAAATTACGATTATTTATCTGCATAATTCCCTATCTTATCTAGATACAGTTCTACAACCAGTGGCACATCTAACCGCTCAATGATAGCGAATTAGGTATTCGTAAACGTGATCATTTCGCGGTTTCGCAAATAAAACGATAATTTGTACCTACTTTATTATTGCACAAAATAAGAAAAACGAAAGGAAAAACAATAACTGAAAAATGAAAATTAAAGCTAAAAAACTATCAAAAGAAAAATTAAAACAAAGTAGGCCCCTATGGCAACATTACCTCGTTGGATAGCAATAGAAATTCGCTGGGCGAAGCAGCTGCCAGCCAAAAAGTGAAACGCTTGGCAACATTTTCGAAAATTCGTTATTATGGGACCGTGGGAGAGCTACGCTTCGGCATGAATGGGCCGGCTCGACCTGAGATACCACGGCCTCACAGAAGACCGGCGTGAAGCAGCGCCTGCGCTGTTTAACGCCGGTTTCATCGAGTGAGTGAGGGCACCGGCCCAATTGGGGGGAAAGGTTGGCAGCGCACTTGCGACTCGACTGATGTTGCAGGTGGATATGGGCCATCGCTTACCATCAGGTGATACGTCTGCTCTGCCACCTTTCACATTAAAAAAAAACACCCGAAGACCGTCTCTCTTACCCAAATCCTTGCAGCCGCTGTGGCAGATCCCAGTGGAAAAGCGTGACGACTGGCTCAATATTCTTCGCCAGGAGACCATCGATCAGCTTGTTGTAGTACTCCTTCCCATCCTCACTCTTATGCGACGTGAAGCCGTTGGGGAGGAGGCGCGGCCAGGATAAGGAGAACCTAGAAAGGCAGGAAAACTAATAATTACCCCCTAGGAAAACTGTAGAAAAACTTTAATTAAAAGACGTACGTTCGCCGTAAAAGAGGTATGTTGACCTTAAAAGAAGTACTTTGACCGTAAAAGAGATACGTTTGCATTAAAAGAGATTTGTTCACCATAAACCCAGTACATTCACCATCAAAGAGCCTACATTCAACGTAAAACATTTACAGGAAAGAGGTACGTTCACCGTAAAACAGGTACGTTCGCCGTAAAACAGGTACGTTTACCTTAAAAGAGGTACGCTCACCATTACCGAGGTACATTCACCGTAAAAGAGGTACGCTCACCATTACAGAGGTGCGTTCACCGTAAAAGAGGTACGCTCACCATCACAGAGGTACATTCACCGTACAAGAGGTATGCTCACCATTACAGAAGTACTTTTACCGTAAAAGAGGTACGCTCACCATTATAGACCTCTATAATAACGCACCTGCGTTCATCGTAAAAGAGGTACGCTCACCATTACAGAGGTGCGTTCACCGTAAAACAGAGAGGTATGTACACCGGGAATGAGGTACTTCCACCATAAAAGAGGTGCATTCAACGTAAAAGAGATGCGCGTTCACCGTAAAAGACCTACGCTGACTGTCAACTTTACCTATAGAAGTGCAGTGACATATTGGCCGCAATCTCTATGTCAGTTTCCCACAGGTTGTACGAGTCGCAGGCCACATCCCCGGTGTCCCCGTTGTAGATGAGATCCGGTCGTGTGTGTGCCAGGTGATCCCACACGCTTATGCCTTTGTCTGAAAAGTATAGCATATTTTCATATAGTTAGGTGTGTCGGCAAGATAGTATCCCTATAAAAGTTTGGAAAATAGATAATAAAAATATGACATAGACACAAACACATTACAAAAAAATAGGATACAGGCACACACACAGATACAGACACATACACAGGCACAGAGACACACACAGCCACACACACACACAGACACAGACGCATACAGACACTGTCCCACTGCAGGGAAAATGCCTCCATCATAGAAATTAAGTCAACGCTACTACATATTGTATTGGGACTAGGCTTAATCACCACGCTTGCCTAATGCGGATTAGAGATCACAAACTCGAGCTATGTTCAAAAAATTTCGAATCATATGTTTTTGCTCGACCCTGGAAATCGAACGCCAGGGTTCCTGGATCATGGCCCGGCACTTAAACCACACAAATACAAATCCTTACCGCTGACATTCCACGCGCCTTCGACCTGGTATGCTGCGGTGGCTGCCCCGAACTTGAACAATGGGGGGAAGTCCAAGTTAGCGCCTGGGTTACCCCACTCAAGGACAGATGGAAAACAACCATCATGAGGGCAGCTTTTAGCTCACGTATGCACGGTGCATCACCAATGGGCTTTGTGAATCCAATAGATGGCGTACTAGCAGAACTTTGGAGGGGTCCATTCATACACACGGTGCTTGATTATTGTTATACACGAAAACTATGACGTTGAAGTCGGACCACAGCTGCGACAGTACATACACTAGGTTTTTTAGGTAGGTTACCAGTCCAGCTCCAAAGCGACCTCATCATTCACAAAGAGTTTCCACTGCTGGACACGGGCCTCATCCCGAATGTTATCCCCAACACTCGGTCCTGTCTGCCCCCGTCGTCTAAGGGTTTCCCGGGACTTTCATTAAAACGTCGGTCAACCTTGTAGAAGGCCTGCCACGGCTGAAACTTCTTGCACGCGGCCACTGGCCACACCACGTAGTGTGTCCTGCCCATTGAGGTATATTACCTCAATGGTCCTGCCCAGCCCATTGCCACTTGGGCCACGCAATTCCTTGGGCTATATCTGCCTGCGGTCTAGGATCTCCTGCGGATCTCGGAGCGGAGAAATTCATGTAGAAAGGGATAAATGCATGTAGTACCCTCACACAGCTTCTTTTATTTATATTTACATTTACCAGTACCACAGAATACCAGCGCCATAGCTCCTAAATAGCTTAAGCACTTGTGTCACAGTTATATCAGACATTTTTTTTCTATAACAATATTTTTATGATAAAACCGATCGGGTACGCAAATCGATTGGCAAATCTTTGAACGCGGGCGCATAATCTTATCAAATACGATACTATTTTTCCACATGATATGATTTATTTTTGTTGAAATGACTAACCTGTAGACCACCAGCAGAAGCCACATAGTGATAAGTACTAACACTGTATGTAGGTATATGTCGGCCGTTCTGGTAATAAAGTTATCTCTAGATACACTTACGTGAAGGTATTTATTTTTGTCGGCGTCAGGCATGTTTGTTGCTGTTATGATAAAATAGCTAGGTATTATGCGACTTCGTCCGCGTGGAATAGTATCTTTGGGTAGCATTTTTAATTATTTAATCATTTTTACGACCCTTCCCCCTTTTAAAAAAAAAGTTAAATAAACAAAAAGAATTTGAAATTCGAATTCCTCTTACTTACTTAATATTAGACTACTGGCCCGTGTTGAAAAAATTATGGGTCATTTGAACCACCAGATGACCTATGTAGAACGATATAAGAGCATAAAATAATAAGATTCAGCATTATGCCGTCACTTGTAAGCTGTCCAACTGAGTGCAGGTGAGAATTCAAAAGTACAGGTAGAGTGGGTATATTTTGGTCATATATTTTTGTACGGCATTCATTACTATCGATAGATCCATGAAAAATAATAAGACAACGCGTAGTGCCGTACAAAAATGGTGGTCCAAAAAGTCGGATTTTTCTTTTGATTTTCCGACAATTTCCAGGGTGAATTTGGTCATTTGATTTTGTACGGCATCAGTTTCATGCTATTTCAGTACTGCTTCTTATACATTATTCCGCAACGCCGTACAAAAATCATGCGACAAGGAGAAAAAACCGAGGGTTGCAACCCCCTCTCTTTCTGTGGTCCACGGGGTGATTTGACACAACATCAAATTAATTTATTTCGAAAGTATTTTATGCATAGATAATATTTTTTCATATGCCGTACATTTTCGTTGGTTCAAAGGGGAAAACCATATTTTGTATTATCATCATTATTAAAATATCAAATTTTTCTTAAAAATAATTGTTTTATTTCTTCACATCATTACAATGAAACAAATCAATTATATATATGTATCAATAATGTTCGAAGTATATAGTAAACCAAAAAGTATACAAAACTGTTGATACTGTGGTTGACAGTTAAAATTTTTGGATATATATATATACACACCGTTTCACTTAATAGTGATTTAATCATATTATCAATTGTTCTCTTCAAAAATATATTAATGCCGTACTGTATCAGATGGCCATAAAGTACCCTTTAGATAGTAGCGTCATTTTCATCAGCCTAAAGATATGGTCTGCATTAAAATGTACGGCATCATTTTTTCCTAATTTATTTATGTTAATACTATTTAAAACATGAGATACAATGTAGAAAACTGCTATATTTCATTAATGTATGATATTTAAATTTCTTCAATAATTTGAAAAATTACAGTTTTTGTGTTTCTCTATATTTTTTTTCAGAACAGTTTCTTTTGAACGGCAATACTATATAACAATTGTATTTTACATTATCATGTTAAAAAAAAAGTTCCCGTACAGGATCAAATGATTTTACACCTTTATAAATCAAGAATACGATGAAATTAAGATAATTATTGATATACATTCAAATGAACAATCATTTGTTGACGGCATTATTTTTAATAGTACTTTTAAGTGTCAGATAATGTTTTGGAACCAAAGCCGTACTTTTTCAAATCACCCTTTGTACCACGGAAAGAGAGGGGGTTGTAACCCTCGGTTTTTTCCCCATTGTCGCATGATTTTTGTACGGCGTTGCGGAATAATGTATAAGAAGCAGTACTGAAATAGCATGAAACTAATGCCGTACAAAAATCAATGATCAAATTCACCCTGGAAATTGTCGGAAAATCAAAGAAAAATCCGACTTTTTGGACCACCATTTTTGTACGGCACTACGCGTTGTCTTATTATTTTTCATGGATCTATCGATAGTAATGAATGCCGTACAAAAATATATGACCAAAATATACCCACTCTACCTGTACTTTTGAATTCTCACCTGCACTCAGTTGGACAGCTTACAAGTGACGGCATAATGCTGAATCTTATTATTTTATGCTCTTATATCGTTCTACATAGGTCATCTGGTGGTTCAAATGCCCCATCATTTTTTCAACACGGGCCAGAGTCTATATGTAGGTAGTTGTTTATTAAAGTCTCGGGATAAAATGGCTGTGACATACTGACAGTATATGAGACAGACAAAGAGCATTACGTATCCTAAAAAATGATAATAAAAAGATGTTGCTAATAATCATCAGCAATGAAGTAGTGAGTCAACGCTATCTACTCAACTTCAACATCAGAAATCTAATTTCCGGTAGATCGCATTAGGTATAATTTATTTTTTATTTTATTTGAGTATCCGCACATTTGAGTTAATCATATGTAAATTATTTGGTAGATACATAGAACTTAATAGACTGAAATGTAAGGCTGTGGTACAAGCTATGCAGAGAATTGATTTTAGTTCAAAATTGGACCTGACCTTCTCAATATAAATCATGATGAGCGTATTTATATACTTTACAAATTAAAACGAGAAGATTCCGTTGCTGACCATTTCTTATACTTACTTACTATGATATGCAAAACATGCGATTTCAAAATAATGTGACAGAAACATTTACATCCCTAAACCTACCTCAAGGTTGTCTGGAAGAAATCGCTTCAAGTGATACGACCGCCTTATTGTACTGTTTATAGTTGTTGTTTCACTCATGTATTCTATTTCTGTGCAATAAAGAATATATATCTATCTATCCCTATAACCACGTCTTCTACCAATAATTCTGAGCAACATTAGTTTTATGACATTTGGAAATTAGCATTAAATTAAATTTTTCAACTTTTCATACAAATTTGGTCACGTGATTTGTTAATTTTTGTATCGGAAGTCAAAAAAATTTTTCGACGAATTTTCAAAAGTCGTAAAACAAAATATTGTGCAGAATGGTTGGTAGAAGACGTAGGATGTAAATGTTCACAGATACACCCTGTGTCGGTTCTACGACGGTGGTCATTCCACCGCCACTTCAGTAAAAAACTTTAGTTGTTTCTACAAACTTTATTATAAGAACATAACAAAATTATTTTTATAGATTCTAGCCTTTTTGGTTTAATCTATTCTTAGCCTACCTTTTCTATTAAATTATATTAAATTACAAGCTTAAATTTATATCAAATTAGATTCCGTTACAACGTCTTCAGTACCTCAATGGATATTTCATTCACTCGGCAGACGAGCAGACGGATCAACTGATGGTAAGCGATTGCCGCCGCCCATAGACACCTACAACACTAGAGT
Organism: Cnaphalocrocis medinalis; assembly: GCA_014851415.1. Lineage (NCBI taxonomy): Eukaryota > Metazoa > Arthropoda > Insecta > Lepidoptera > Crambidae > Cnaphalocrocis > Cnaphalocrocis medinalis. Next base: position 7,387 of record JABMDO010000336.1, read on the forward strand.
CACAAATGCGTTACCAACCTTTAACCCCTTTCCCCCAACTGGGTCTCCGGTACTCACTCATTCAACGAAATACAGCGAATACAGCGCAGGCGCTGCTTCACGTCGGTTTTCTGTGAGGCCGTGGTATCACCCCGGCCCATCCATGCCGAAGCGTGGCTCTTCCACTGCTAGATGGTTAGATGTGACAGTTTAATTCGTTCGTTACAGAATGGTTGTGTCGAAAGGGTGCTTTCCACAGAAAAGGAGTTGAGCGGAGTCTTATAACAATTTACTTTCAATTTGAATCACATTGCTCATCAGTGATAAGATTTATTTTTGTTGAAATGACTAACCTGTAGACCACTAGCAGAAGCCACATAGTGATAAGTACTAACACTGTATGTAGGTATATGTCGGCCGTTCTGGTAATAAAGTTATCTCTAGATACACTTAAGTGAAGGTATTTATTTTTGTCGGCGTCAGGCATGTTTGTTGCTATTATGATAAAATAGCTATTACGCGACTTCGTTCGCGTGAAATTATCTTTGGGTAGCATTTTTAATTATTTAATCACTAGCGGCCGCCCGCGACTTCGTACGCGTGGAGTTAATTATTGACACTTACCGTCATATTTTGGACAATCCACACAATATATTTTTATAAATTGTAGCCTATGTGTTATTCGAATGTATAATCTATATTGTGGTAAAGTTTCATTCAAATCCATTCAGTAGTTTTTACGTGAAAGAGTAACAAACATCCATACATCCATACTTACAAACTTTCGCCTTTATTACGTACCTACGTAGTAGGATTTTTACGACCCATCCCCCTTTTTTAAAAAAAAAAATGTAAAACCAACATAAAGAATTTGAAATTTGAATTCCTCGTACTTACTTAATATGTAGTTGTTATTAAAGTCTCGGATAAAAATGGCTGTGACAGAGCGACATTCCGATGATCCTAAAAATGAGGAATAAAAACATTGTTGCCTAAAATAATCATCAGCAAATGAAGTAGTGAGCAACAGCTATCTACTCAACTTCAACATCAGAATCTAATTTCCGGTAGAATCGCATTAGGTATATTTATTTTTTATTTTATTTTGAGTATCGGCACATTTGAGTAATCATATGTAAATTATTTGTAGATACATATAAACTAATAGATTGAAATGTAAGTGCTGTGTACAAGGCTATGCAGATAATTGATTTTAGGTCAAATCGACCCTCATCCTTCTCAAATGATGATGATGATGCGTATTTATTTATATACAAAATTAAACGAGAAGATTCCGTTGCTGACCATTTCATAAACTTACTTACTATGATATGCAAAACATGCGATTTCAAAATTATGTGACAGAAACATTTACATCTCTAAACCTACCTCAAGGTTGTCTGGAAGAAATCGCTTCAAGCGATACGACCGCCTTATTGTACTGTTTATAGTTGTTGTTTCACTCATGTATTCTATTTCTGTGCAATAAAGAATATATTTACTGTATCTTGCACTGATGTAAATCTTGTTGGTGATCTAATAAATAAATAAAATATCTATATATCTATCCCTATAACCACGTCTTCTACCAATCATTCTAAGCAACATTAGTTTTATGACATTTGGAAATTAGCATTAAATTTTTCAACTTTTCATACAAATTTGGTCACGTGATTTGTTAATTTTGTATCGGAAGTCAAAAAAAATTTCTCGACGAATTTTCAAAAGTCTTAATACAAAATATTGTGCAGAATGGTTGGTAGAATACGTGGTTAAAGGGATGTAAATGTTCACAGATAAGTACATCCTGTATGTTCCGATATAATTGTCGGTTCTACGGCGGTGGTCAGTCCATCGCCACTTCAGTAAAAAACTTTAGTTGTTTCCACAAACTTTATTATAAGAACATAACAAAAATATCTTTATAGATTCTAGCCTTTTTGGTTTAATCTAATCTTAGCCTACCTATTAATTATATTAAATTACTAGCTTAAATTTATATCAAATTAGATTCAGTTACAAATATATTCAGTACCTCAATGGATAGATTAGTCACTCGCAGACGGCAGTGGCAGACGAGCAGACGGATCAACTGATGGTAAGCGATTGCCGCCGCCCATAGACACCTACAACACTAGAGTCACAAATGCGTTACCAACCTTTAACCCCTTTCCCCCAACTGGGTCTCCGGTACTCACTCATTCAACGAAATACAGCGCAGGCGCTGCTTCACGTCGGTTTTCTGTGAGGCCGTGGTATCACCCCGGTTGAGCCGGCCCATCCATGCCGAAGCGTGGCTCTTCCACGGCTAGATGGTTAGATGTGACATGTTTAATCTCGTTCGTTACAGAATGGTTGTTGTCGTAAGGGTGAGTTTCCACAGAAGCGGATCTACGTGTAGTTGAGCGGAGACTTAAAAGAATTGACCAATCATATTGCTCATCAGTGATGAGATTGGTCAATTTTTACCCGCTTCTGTGGAAACGCGCCCCCTAAAGACTCATCGCAGACATTTTTAAGTGCAAATAAAAAATATCTACAGTAGCACTAACAACAAACACTTAAATACCTATTTACATCTTAAGTTTACAAGTGATCATTAATATTATATTTTTCGGCGACATCTAGCGAGCGGTGCGTGATGACGTCACGGTAGAAGTGCGCTGACAGGCGCGGGGTGCGCGTGCGCCGCGGGTCCGTGAAGTTCACCTCGTACAGGCCGAATTTGGACCTTGGACAGACGACATAAGTGTTATACAGGTAGCAAATAATATTCGCAAGATAGTGTCAGTTTATTTATTTATTTATTCTTAGTCAGTTCTTATACAAACCGAATATCTGCTATCTAAATAGGTTTTCCAATAAAATTACATTCTTATGTCAATGGCATTAAAATCGATTTCATATGTTAATTAATTTGTTAGATTAGCAGGTATTGGCACATACCGAACAAACTAGGGTCGAGTTTTATAGGGCTTGTGCAGTAGGTAACTATAGGTGGCAGCACTTTGTATTGACTAACAGGGCAAATGAAGTTCATTGTAGATTTAGCTAGATTTAGTTCATGTAGAAAGCACCAGTTGGTAGCACTGTCGATGGACACGTTCCCAATACATATGGGGGTAAAATAAGAAAGAAATAATTATAGATTTATTATTGTCGACACCACAGCACATAATAATTATATGCTACATATATTACAAAATAAATAGGTTCATAAAGTAATGAATACAGAACAATAATGGAAACTGCCTGTAATCCTTAAGTTACTCATTTTTACCCAAAGGATCTCGCCCTTTTGACGGACATGAAACAATATTGTTTAAAAATACGGATTTAAAATAATCAGAAGGGCAATAGGTAATACTATAATATCTCTTACCTATATCCATCATTCCATTCGAAATTGTCTATGAGAGTCCACGCCGTGTAGCCAATCACGTTGATGCCATCTTCGTTTATCGCCAATAACAACTAAATAAAAAAATAAAAAACTATAAATAAATGAACCGCTGAAATCTAGCCCAGATGTCCTAAGGTCGCTTGGCCAAACACCATTCTTTTAAAATAATAATAAATTCACACAACATCTCATACATTGACCTGACTCTGACACTTGTGTTACCTACAGATATCAGACAACAAAAGATCACAAAATAATATAATAAGTACCTACTTAGGTAAATACATATTGCACCTTTGGCGTATGAGGCAGGGTCAAATGCGACATCGAGCCAGCCGATAATAATGGGTAGGTAGTTCGATTTATTTACATTATAATAGTTGTAACTACGTATTTTAAACGCTTAGTGTCTTAACGTACAGTCACACATCAAAGTGTGCCTACGAGTACAAAACTGTCTGATTTCTTTAATCGACTGTAACCCTGTCATCGATTAGGTTGAATTCCTCATCTACACTAACTTTTTTTGCTACACATCAGTGTAGCTGACTGTACGCTTATACCTATTCCAGAAACTAACCTGTTCCAAATAGTCCCTGTAGTACTTTATCCTGTCGTAGTCCTCCTGGTGCCCCCCGACTGAGGCGTAACCATTCTCCGTGATGAGCATGGGTATATCACCGTACTGCTTCTTGATCCATGACAGGAGCTTCCTCAAGCCTTCTGGGTATTGCTGAGATACAGAGATATTTTGTGTTGTTAGAGTTAGCTGAGTGCGGTGATGGTGGGTGGATCATCATCATCATCATCATTTCAGCCAATAGACGTCCACTGCTGGACATAGGCCTCCCCCAAAGTTCTCCATACAGATCGGTCCTGTGCCACCCGCATCCAATGGACTCCCGCGACCTTTACCAGATCGTCGGTCCACCTGGTGGGAGGCCTGCCACGACTGCGGCCTCCTGCGCGTGGCCTCCATTCAAGGACCTTTCCACCCCAACGGCCGTCTGTTCTCCTCGCAATGTGCCCTGCCCATTGCCACTTCAGCCACGCAATTCTTTGGACTTCAGCCACGCAATTCTTTGGTGGGTGGGTGGTCTAAGTAAATAGGTTACACGTTGTTCCCACTCTGTGCCTGGGCTTGAAGGAAAACGTTTTAAGGATTTTTAATGGGATGGGATACCTACTTACTTTCCAATATAAATTGAAATATCAAATAGAAAGTAAATACTACCAACATCAAGTCATGCAACGTAGTTTTAGCGTAGCATAAATGGGTAGGCGTTTTAAGACGCCCTCGTTTCAAGTGAAACTCTGAATGTTGTCCCCGCCAACCAATGAACTGGGTGTGGAAAATAGGGTTGCCAGGCGTCCTAGATAAAGCCGTACAAGGTTAAACTTTTGGGTGATAGGTGGCAGACGAGTAGACTGGTCGGATGAACCGGCTTTTCATTTCTAACACTTTTTTTTTATTATGTAGCAGGCGAGCAGGCGGATCACCTGATGGTAAGCAATTGCCGCCGCCCATGGACACTTGCAACACCAGTGGAGTTACAAGTGCGCTGCCAGCCTTTTATCCCCTTCCCCCCGGGTGGGCCTCCGGTACCCTCACTCACTCGGCGAAACACAGCACAGGGGCTGCTTCACGCCGGTTTTCTGCTAGGCAGTGGTATCACTCCGGTCGAGCCGGCCATAAAGCATTAACCTACCAGCAGCCACTCCGCCGTGGCTGGCTTCCAGTCCGGTCGCCCCTGCGCCTTGATCTTCAGTTCGGGTATGCCCTCCACCGGGAACAAGCGCACCTCTTCGCCCGGGAGCGCCCTCCGCAGCGCTCGGCTCGTGTAGTGGTTGAAGCCGAAGAAGTCGTATGTTCCTGAGGATCAAGAATATTCAAGACTACACTACACAGGGGGAGAGCCACGCTTCGGCATGAATGGGCTGGCTCGACCGGAGTATCTGAATGTTGTCGTCCGCAACCAATCAAGGCTCCTTTCGTAACAAAGCGCTATTCGATAGGTTCGGAACTTTAAACCAATAAATATGGATTAGGGTGCAAAATTAAATTCTCCTTTATGAGACGATGATGTTGTAAGCACTGCGACCCCCGCTTTCCCCGTAGTAGTCGATGCTGTCAAAAGTCCAGTTAGACAAACTGAATGGTCTGGCTTTTCGTATATAACACCATGCAACGCTACCCATGACAAAATTAAGTCATCCAAATCCATACTTAATATTATAAAATGGGAAAGTGTGTCTGTCTGTCTGTCTGGCTTTCACGGCAAAACGGAGCGCCGAATCAACGTGATTTTTTAAGTGTAGACAGTTGATGAGATGGACTACTATGAGGCATCTGGCTACTTTTTGCCCCTTTCCAACCCCCTACTTTAGGGAAGTGGGGGGCGCGAGCGAAGCCGCGGGCAAAAGCTATTAATAAGTAGGTACACACAGTCAGCGAACGAAGCGTTTTTCCAGTTAGCCTGTTATGCGTGAGTGCAAAATTAGCTTCGCCCACCCCACTGAGTGTGAAAAATGGGGTTGCCAGGCGTCCTAGACAAAGCCGTACAAGGTTAACCTTTTTGGTGATAGGTGGCAGACGAGTAGACTGGTCGGATGAACCGGCATTTCATTTCTAAGACTTTTTTTTTATTTGATACTCGTATGTAGCAGGCGAGCAGGTGGATCACTTGATGGTAAGCAATTGCCGCCGCCCATGGACACTTGCAACACCAGTGGAATTACAAGTGCGCTGCCAGCCTTTTATCCCCTTCCTCCCGGGTGGGCCTCCGGTACCCTCACTCACTCGGCGAAACACAGCACAGGGGCTGCTTCACGCTGGTATTCTGTGAGGCAGTGGTATCACTCCGGTCGAGCCGGCCCATTCATGCACTTGACTTGCATCGATAAAGCATTAACCTACCAGCAGCCACTCCGCCGTGGCTGGCTTCCAGTCCGGTCGTCCCTGCGCCTTGATCTTCAGTTCGGGTATGCCCTCCACCGGGAACAAGCGCACCTCCTCCCCCGGGAGCGCCCTCCGCAGCGCTCGGCTCGTGTAGTGGTTGAAGCCGAAGAAGTCGTATGTTCCTGAGGATCAAGAATATTCATTACTACACTACACAGGGGGAGAGCCACGCTTCGGCATGAATGAGCTGGTCCTCACGGAAAACACGACACATGCTGAGTGAACGCCTTTTTCACTGACACTAGATCTCATTTTTCTTGCCTTTCAAATTGTCTTGTATATGTAACTTTGTGTCAGGAAATAAATTATTTTTCTTCCTTTCAAAATCGGCGTGAAGCAGTGCATGCGCTGCGTAAGTCATGGTACCGGAGGCCCAATCCAGGGGAAGGGAGGCTAAAAGGTATGCACTTAAGATACCAATGGTGTTGCAGGTGTCTGTAGGCGGCGGTTCTTATCATCAGGTGATCCGTCGGCTCATGAAAAAAAACACTATTTTGACGCCATCTTTTATATCTTGCCCCCTAGGATGAAACCTTAGAATATACCGCCCCGAGTGCCGTACACCAGTTTTGTAGCATAGGTTTTAAGGTGTGCAGTGCGCTTATGAATCTACTGGTGTTACGGGCGTCTATGAGCTGCTATCGCTTACCATCAGGTGATGAATTGCCGCATCTGCCACCAATCATAAAAAAAAAAACATTTTTCGAAGGGACGCGAGATTTACGTACCTTTAATAAAATCTATCTCCTCTTTCGTAAATGGTGGGAGTCGGGATACTGGAAATCCTTGCTGCTTGCTATTCTCGGCTATAATTTTCTCGATCTCCGGGGGCCAGCCACCGTCCTTGCTGAATATGGCGGAGGAATACCTTCCAGCCTGAAATAACATTAAAATTTTAACGTTTTAAGTGTCGTGTAGATGTAGGGTTTTAGGGACGTAACTAAGTTCAAAGACACAGTTTGGTATACAAGCAAAATAATAAAACAAAACAATAAAAAAGTCCAGGAAAAACAAAAAAAATCACGACGGCTATCACGTGTGAAAAGTCCGCTAGATGGCGTACTTGAGAACTGAGGTCCAACTTCGACGTCATTGGTTGTTTAGTGACATATTGATATTTCACATCAAAAATAACCAATCACTGTGTCCTCATTAAAGGCTTCGCCGCCAAAGTGTGTTCGCAAAAGAGAGCTTTTGGGCTTTTTGGGTTTTTAAAACCACATTAGGGTCAAACCCCCTTATGGCAAAAAATTATGCTGTCACTTTCATTCTTGGGTTGAATGCTCTAAACTTATAAGAAAGTGACAGCATTATTCTTAATCAGTTTTAAACCATGCCTAACTTTACTTTGTAATAAGGGGGAAAAAGTTTTTTTATTAGTCTTAAGCGTACCTACTCGAGTAAACATTTTTAAATTATAAAAAACGGGATATCCTGTAAAATACGGGCGACACCGGATACTTACAGTATACTGCATACCAAGCTCTCCTTCCCTTTCATCAGCGTCTGTCAGACCTTCATACCAGAAGAGATGGTTTCCAATGCCCAGTTTACCTGAAAAAAAAAAGAAATATTGAAGAAAAAACTGCGCTGGATATCGCTGAGCGAGTGAAAGTATCAAGGTTCTTAATAGCGCTATAGAAAAAGTTTTTAGTTTAAAGACATTTTTTTTTGCGCTATTTATTTATACATTAATTTATTTCCTATAGGGACTATTTGTGGGCAGCGGACTTGTAGCGCTTAAATAAAAAAAATATTCTTAAACTAGTGGCCCTCCCTCACTTCGATACGGGATTTAACTTAAAGCAGTACAGATAGGTGGCGCTGGGATTCGATTACATCGCACAAACTTATCGGCTGCCCGCCTTACATATAAGCCTTGAATCGAACGGTTCAGGTGGAACTCTAACCTTCCACAAACCAGGTGGCTGTTTTACCAATTAAACTAACCGAACCCCGTACTAAACCGACGAATTTGGCGTTATTGATACTATTAACCCGTGACAATACTATCGATACTATTTTACTTGTTGTACGTACGTAGCCGCACATCAGGTTACTACAATCTGTCAAATTTCCTCAGTTGATATTGAACCAGACACGTTTGACATAAAGGTGACGTTCGATTGAAGAAGACAGATTGTAGTAACCTGATGTGCGGCTGTCTGTACCTATCGATAGTGTAGTAGATAGACTATCTACAGCCAACACTACAATACGCACCATGATACTTCGACCGGTACTTCTTATCGTAAAGCCTATACGCCGCAGCGTGCGCCGTCAGCACATTCTTGCTGCAGATGAACGCGCCCACATCGGCGTCGCTGACGCCCGGCGCCATGTTGAACCCGCGCGAGTAGGTGAAGTCGCACATCACCATCGGCTCGTTGATGGTGATCCAGGTCTGCACGCGGTCGCCGAAGTGAGAGAACGCGAAGTCGGCGTAGTCGGCAAACCAGTCTACGATGTACGGGTTTGTCCAGCCACCTAGAAATATGATGTGGTAGGCACGGTCATACACTTATGTACTTTAAAGTCTTATTAGACTATGCGATATTCAGCAAGCTAGCTAGCAAACACGGCCGTTATATTCAGCTTGTCTAATTAGACAGGCTAACATACTAACTTCTAATACACTAGGCTGAATCTTAGTAAGACTATCTGAATACATATCGCGTAGTCTAGGTAACCGCTTTAGCTCAGTACTACCTATTAAGTATTCTGTGTCATAGTTTAATTTTCAATACTTTTTATGTAACTAAGCTATCTTAGATTTTTTTTTAATCCATACTAATATTATAAATGCGAAAGTAACTCTGTCTGTCTGTCTGTCTGTTACTCTTTCACGCCAAAACTACTCAACGGATTTAAATGAAATTTGGTATACAGATAATCTAGCTAGACCCTGAGAAAGGACATAGGCTACTTTTTATTGCGAAAAGGGGTTGTAAGGGGTTGAAAGGGGGGTAAAAAGTTACTTTTCCACGCGGACGAAGTCGCGGGCGGCCGCTAGTTTATAATAAATAATATACCAAATGTTTTGAATACTTGTTTATTATGACTGACTGCCGCACTCAGAGTCGTTGATTAACTAAGTTGGTTACTCAAGAAAATATATTGACACTTATTTCAATACGCATAAAGACTACCGATACAAGTTAATGAACATTGGCTTAAATGACGTCTCTGACAGCGGCCGTAAGACATGATTTGTTGCTAAGTGGGTGCCGATACAGGGTTTTCCTAATGTGGGATCTACAGGTTGCCTCCTCTGTATTGTTACATGTCTGTGATTTATTAAAGTAGTAGTAAGTAAGTATTAAGTCACTATGACCATGTTGAATTGCAGAAAATAAGATACCAAGAATTTTTTTAGTCTATTGTTCTATCATGACGGAAATTTGGTAAAAAAATTGACTTCTCATTTAGGTATCCTCGAACTTAACGTTTAACTTTTTGTCTTAGATGTGGCTAAATTAAAAGAAAATTAGATGTGAGAAGGTTGAAAAATTGCGGCAGTATTTCCTGAAGACTATTACTAGAGACCTTCAACAATAGTAGAGCGTTCTCCTTCTTATAAAGCCGGCAACGCATCATAAACGCCTTCTCTGATCTCGAAGATATTCATGGGCGGCGGTGATTAGGACTTACCAGCAGGTCCTGTTGCTCGTTAGCCTCCTCTAGTATAAAAAAAATGAGATAAGGCTTGTATAAGTAAGTATAGAAAGTATCGGTGAACAATTTCATTCTTACAACCACCTTTTCTACCAACCATTTTGAAAATCTTTTGTTTTTTAACGTTTGGTAATTCGCATAAAAAATAATCAACTTTTCATACAAAACCGGTCACGTGTCTTAATTACTTTGTATAGAGAATCGAAATGTATTTCGACGAATGCTAAAAATGTTGAACAAATGTAGACAAAATGATTGGTAGAATAGAAACGGGTAGGTCTACCTAGTTATACGAATAGGTACAAATTACAGAAATATTATGCAAGTACAAAATACAAATAAAAAATATTGATTTCAATAACTTTTGTCGTTATTAAGAAATAAAAATATTAACTGATCGATTCATAATATTAATTACATACCTACATAATATTTTATACGTAGATAATAAGGAAAAATATAATAAAAAAAAGCAAATAAAACTTTGCTGACATTAACTTTTTATGCAATGGTATAATTTATTTACTCGCTTAATCTATATACATATAATTAATGAATAAATAAATAACTGAGTAAGTAATACTTAATTAAACATGAGAATAAAATGACTTATTTTTTTACACAATTTGCGTCCGCGTTTTCCTCAAATATTGCTTTACACGTGTACCTTTGACCTTTATTGAGGTCACCAGGCTTTTATGTATTCGCAAGGCTTCGGCCAAGAACTGTCCAGGAAGGTGAATGGTGAAGGTTTGGGACTAGGACCTAGTCACTAGGTACAATATTGCTATGATAAGGTAAAAAGGTTCTATTGTTACTTCTGATTACAATGTAGGTAATCTCTTAAACACAAAATAAAGACTTTGACACAGAAGGCTGACTCAGCCTTGATTTTGAATTTAGAAGAGTTCGTCGACATTATGCTAGGGTTGTTGCCCGGCATGAGCACATAAGCGCGCGGCCTCTACCATAGACCTCGACAGTTTGACAATCTTATGTCATAAGTTAGGATTAATGTGGTCGAAAAGGCGTTTTTTGCCCGTTAGTGCGCATGTGTGAGTACATGACATATTTTTAGCTCTTAGTGGGCAGTTAGCCTTCTGTCTCAGAGTCTTTATTTTGTGTCTTAAATATTACTTTGACTTTGTCATGTCAACAACATTTGCGGGCCTGTTAGCAGGCTGGATACCGTGTCTATGATACTTTCTATAACACCTTTGTATCAGATGATGCATCTAATCTCTCTCTATAAATTGTTTTGGGCTATGTTTTACGACTGCAGAATTACAGTTTTGCGGCTAAGTTTTATGGCTATGTTGTTTGGCTTTGTTTCTTAGAAGATTTGCGGGAAAATTCCGTAGCTTACGGAAATACGAGTAACAGATTTCTATCTACGCTCATTAGGCGAAATGTCCAACTATGAAACGAATCTAAAAAGTTCAATTCGCCTCTCGAATGTTCTTTAAATACAATTTCTAGAAATTTCTCAGGTAGGTACCTATATCCCTTCAATTGCCAACATCCCGATAAATTTGCGAATTGCGAAAATACGCTTGGCACTCAAGCGCATGCTTTCCAAACTCCTGGCAACTGAAGGGATATTACCTAGTGTAATGTAATATGACGGTCTTCTTACCTAAGTTCTGCAGCCTCTGCGGGAGGTCCCAGTGGTAGAGAGTGACGACGGGCTCGATCCCTCGCTTCAGGAGTCCGTCTATGAGCTTATTGTAGAAGTTCTTTCCATCTTCGCTCACGTGCGATGTGAATCCGTTCGGGAGGAGACGCGCCCAGGATATTGAGAACCTGTTGAGACGATGTTGATATCTGTTTTTTTTTAAACTTTATTGTCTTTGTTAATGATAAGATATGGCCTTTTAAATTTGCTTTTAAAATGTCCTTTTATAGAGAGGCATCACCCTCAGGTAAGCTGCTTGCTTGTTGCATTGTACCATCAGGTCAATGTTTCGGTGCTCTGATGCTATCACTTTCTTTTGCGACTGTTATAAAAGTGACGGCATCAGTTTTTTTAACCCTTCAAAGCACACCTAAACTTACTAGTTATCGTATTTAATCATAAGGGTCAACTTTGTTTCAAAAATCGTTGAATTATCGACCTTAAGGTGACCGTCCAGTTTACAGGCCACTTTTTATAGGCCCGGCCTGTAAAGGGTACCATGTTTAACTTTAGTCTAAGTTTTGTATTAAGGGGGGATTTTTTTTAATTCGAAGTATGGCTCTCCCATGTCACCTACCTATAGAAATCCAGCGACATGTTGGCAGCAATATCCAAGTCCGTCTCCCACAGGTGGTAGGAGTCGCAGGCGGTGTCACCATCGTCTCTGTGGTAGATGTCCTCCGGGTGCTCATGCACGTAGTGGTCCCATATACTCTCGCCTTTATCTACAAGAACATTGTTATTCAGTATAAGTGATACCACGTCCTCACAGAAAACTGGCGATAAGTAGTGCCATATAAGTTGAAATCGTGGACCGATAAGATTGTAAGAGATGGGTGACCACAACCCCCCGCCCCCCTAGAACCTAGATGTTTGCCGCCCCTTAATCCTATTACATTAAGGCTTGTACATGCGCGAACGGCCTTGACCATAGAGAGTACTCGCGCTTGCGTATATCAAAAAACAGAATTATTAATTAAAAAATTATAAAGCCAAGAAACAAGAATTTCTCGTCAGGGATTGTAGTGTACATTGTATTGTATTACTTATATATAAAAAAATCAGTCATCTGAACTGTTTAGTTTCGTAGTTTATCCAATATTTTGCATAAAATCGATGTTTACGTATTATTTTTTTCCTAATGAACTATAAACATTGAATAAAAATCCTCGTCAGAAATTCAAGATCGAAATCCAGTCTAAAACATGTATTTTTTTAGGTATCGTTCTTAACGATTTACCGAGTTTAAACATACACAAAAGTGCCCAATCCGCGCATGTACAAGCCTTAAAAAATCAAATCAAAACGTAAACACACACAGGTTAACAAGGTAGGCGAGGTAGGTAATCGCACCGGTCTTACGTCTATCACGCCTGAACAACATTTTTTTTATGTGATAGATAGCAGACGAGCAGGCGGATCACCTGATGGTACCTAAGCAATTGCCGCCGCTCATGGACACTTATTTTATCGAAAAAGATTCCTGAACTGGATATTCACCTTCATAGCCAAATTTTTTTTCTTCATCGCCCCCCCCCCTTAAAAGAAGCACGAGATCCGTTAAGCTTGCCTACTGTTTAGGATGTTGATTTATTACTTACCGCTGACGTTCCACGCTCCCTCGACCTGATAAGACGCAGTGGCTGCTCCGAACTTGAACCCTGGGGGGAACCGAAGGTCGCCGGCCAGGGATCCCTCGTTCAGGATGCTGAAAAAGTAAAGCATCACTGTAAATACTGTCCCATTGCAGGGCAAAAGCCTCCATCATAATCCCACTGAAAACCAGCGTTATGGCTTATGATCGTAACTTAAGCTGAGTGAGGACCATTTATGCTGGATACCTCCACACAACACAACATAATATCTCTGTATAGAAATGAATTTATAGAAATAGGTTAATAATTGTAGTGGTAGCTCAGTAGAACCAACACGACGTAAGGTATTTGTTCGCAGGAAGAACTACCTACATCTTGCAAGGTTAATTGCCCCCCCCCCCCCTATTTTGATGTTATTCATTACAAATAGCCTCGTGGCACTGTAATCTGCAATAATACTTTAATGCTGACAAAATCACTGTTACTGCCTGGATTTTGTTAAAATCCGAATGCACAATTGGAGATAGCTTCATTGACATCACTAAGTCATTTATCTGTAATCACTCAGCCGTTAAAGCTCACTCTACTCAGTCATTCTGACAGTGACTAAAAAACAGTCAAGTGTGTATCGGACTATGCCCTTGAGGGTTCCGTACCTTTTGGTTCACTTGTGCGTGTTAGGAATAACGTCGTAAGACCCAAAAGGCTTTTAAAAGACGTAAAACAATTGATTTTCTATTGTGTCTGCTGTCTGGGCTCTACGATGTTAAGCATTTTAATCTCAAATGATTTATTAACACGTAACTACATTTTAAATTGTCTTGTGCCATTTCAGATATCGAGTAAGAGAAAGAATTGTTTAGGTACACCTACAAAATCTTTCCAAAATTTCTCGATCCTGCGGGTGTATTCATGCCAAGTAGGTAGGTAAGTAATGTTTGAGTTAACGTTGTAAGACCCAAAAGATGCACTGACATCAGCCCGGGGATGTTAAGGATGGGATAACCGTGGGGCCTGGGAGACGATCTTTAAAGGGTGCGGTGGATAAGTAGGCAATAGATCTACCTATTCGGTGGCACGGAAACGAACGCTCCCGGGCCTACAAATAATAAAAGACCCAAAAACCTTTTAAAAGGCCTTAGGCAAGCGTGGTGGATAGCCTAATCCCATAATAGTAGCGATGACTTGATTATTAGAATGGAGGCCTTTCCCTTACAGTGGATCAATCTACAGGCTGATACAATGCTTAGATGAAAGACGCATGCTTATCCACCGAACTACCTATGCTCTGTATTGGAAATTTATAGAAATAGAAATATTCTTTATTCAATTTAAGTCCTTATAGAACACTAGCGGCCGCCCGCGACTCCGTCCGCGTGGAAAAGTAACTTTTTACCCCCCTTTCAACCCCTTACAACCCCCTTTTCGCAATAAAAAGTAGCCTATGTCCTTTCTTAGGGTCTAGATTATCTGTATACCAAATTTCATTTAAATCCGTTGAGTAGTTTTGGCGTGAAAGAGTAGCAGACAGACAGACAGACAGACAGAGTTACTTTCGCATTTATAATATTAGTATGGATTTATGAATGTCAATTGGATTTTATCGATACTTAAAATCGAAGGACTCCAAATCGATTAGTTTAGTAAACAATGACTAAACTAATTTAAAAATATCGGAAAGCACACTAAACACACGTGGAATTTTCTGTTGTAGGTAATCGATCATCCTACTTAAATTTAGATCTCAAACTTTTAATTCTTCGATTTTCGTGCGCATCGTAAGAGGATTAAGGATCAAAATGAAAGATTAGCTTTTAGCTTTAATGGTTGAGTGATTGCGATTAATGTTTTTAGGGTTCCATACAAAGATTTATATCTTTGGTTCCATACAGTGGAAGATCCGTCGTGTCTTGTCCCCTCCCGCGGATTCAGGGTGGATTTGAAATCGGTGTGGCAGGATTTGCAGAGCAGCAATAAGCCATCTCCGTAGATGTGGAGGCCCACCAACTTCCTAGCGCTGCAACTTTCATCTTCAAAGATGCTGTGGCCAATGATGATGATGATATAGTGGAGTGACTATCCATCCATCTACGCACGTGGCCAACTCTTCGCAGGGGGCCTTCCGACTTAGGTCATCATTTCAGCCAAGACCATTGCTGGACAATATTGGACATAGGCCTACCCGAACGTTATCTCCACACGGATAGGTCCTGTGTCACCCGAATCCAAGGGACTGCCACGACCGTCACTAGATCGTCAGTCCACCTGGTGGGGGGCCTGCTACGGCTGCGGCCTCCTGCACGCGGCCTCCACTCAAGGACCTTTCCACCCCAACGGCCGTCTGTTCTCCTCGCATTGTGCACTGCCTACCAGCTTAGGTACACCTTTATATTTGGTTATAATGTTTGGTTATTTCTGAGCTTGCGGCGTTTTGGGACAGGCTCTCTTGGCTCGTATGCGTTACATACGAATTTTGCTAGCGCTGCCATAATTTAACAGTCACGGCGCCGCCGCTAATTCCGTAGTACCCTAAATGTAAAATGTTGGCTTTACATAGGTAAATAAATAAGTAAATAAATTGAGACAACATCACATACATTGTCCTGGTCCCAAACTAAAGGTTTTCCCTTGTGCTATGGAAACCAGAAACAACGAAGGTATCACAAACACCCAGACCCAACACAAATATCTGTTTAATAGGTATATATAGTAGGGCCATTTCGGTATACAAGCTACAAGTTAAATATTTCAAATTAATTGTCTTTCTTCTATTGACTCTTTTACATAAGTAGACTTTGGTTTAATATCGACTCACATATAAGTAAGGTTTTGAATCCGATCAAATACGAGCGTATTTCTACTGAACGTTTGGGATTATTTGTGAAATTAAATGTATTTATGTTTCAGTTGTTTTTTATGGTGGGAGAAGACGAGACGGATCATTCATGGCAAGCGATTGCCGCTGCCATAGACATGGAAGACCAGTAGAGTCGCGCGCGTGTCAGTGCGCTGCCAACCTTTAACACCTTTTCCACCTATTGGGTCTGTACCCTCACTCACTCGGCGAAACACAGCGCTGACGCTGCTTCACGCCAGTCTTCTGTAAGGCCGTGGTATATCTCCAGTCGAGCCGGCCCATTAAAAAGCTAAGTTTATATTGGAAGCTCGCCATTTCCATTGTTCTTTGTGTTTAGGTCGGTTACCGTTTTTTAATACCTAACCCACTCTCGATTAAGTGTTTTGATTAGATCCTAATCTTAGATACTTGGTAAGATATATTATTTAATCTTGTAGAAAGAAGACCGGCGAGAGCAGCCTTCATGTTTTCCGACACCATACATATTTGGAAACATACTAATTAAACTAAGCAACAAAATGTTTATTTTATCTTATTATAAGTATATTTTTGAAAGCATGGAATAAAAAGTTAAATTATTTTCAATTTGCAAACAATTCAGTGAACAAAACTCACATCACAGAGGAAAAACGAAACGTTGAGTCATAATGTCACTGATACTTTGATAGTTAAGATATTTGACATCTTTTTAAATTGTTTTAAATGTGTGATCTATTCATTTACGTTTTCGCGTATTTTCTGGACTTTTGAGTTTATTGATTCAACCTAGACAACAGCATTTCCCTGGATTTGATTTCCAAGTGATTTGGTTTATTTAGTATAATGCCGTTTCGATGTGTCCATTGTTCTTTGCGTCTTGCTTGATCGAAAAAGACGACACCGTTTATCCGAGGAAAGTGCAGAGACGATGGAAAGAAGAAGCCAATAGTGAAATACTCTCTGCATTTAATAGTATTGACCCATATGTTTTAAGGGCCAGAATAAAATCTCGATATTCGGGCAGCAGGTCATACTATACATACATAGTAGTAGATAGAGCAATTCAAGGACGACAAGCTATTTTAGGGTAATAATGTTATTGTGTTGCAGGTAAGCGAACAGTTGGTTGCTGTTCGCATACCATGAGCATATTATGGTATATGGGGTTTGCAAGTCGACGGGGTAATATAGTACCTCCTGCAGCCTTTTTAGACAATTTGTTATGTACTTAATTGATTAAATGACGTCATACCTACACATCCGAAGTTTGTTTTACCATACCTTTATAACGCTGATGTAAACATGCAACATTATGTACTTATAAATAATCGTTGAGTGCACATGTAAGGTAGGCGCGCCTGACGGACTATGAATTTGTAAGCACGAGTTCATACTCGTGCTTACAAATTCATAGTCATCATTCATAGGATCATTCATCGATTTATCGAGTGCCATTTATAGTACGTTAAGCATCAGTAGCACTACCATGTTTTTTTTTATTTTTATGCGATTGGTAGCAGACGAGCAGACAGATCACCTGATGGTAAGCGATTGCCGCCACCCATAGACACCTGCAACACCAGTTGAGTCACAAGTGCGCTAGTAGCCCAAAATCTAGTAGTGCGAGTGCAAGTTTGAAATACTCAGAAATACTATCCTCGCTACCGAAAACTATCGCTTTGTCTCTTTCATTATGATGCATTTGAAAGAGACAGAGCAATAGTTTACGTTATGTCAGTTTTCGATGTCAACTCATGGTAGCGCTACTGAAGGCCACTCAGTAACATTGACAGGGGGGGCGTTGTACGATATTTTTTCTTCTATGGGAAAATGTCAATCAACACTGAGTCACTGACACTTGTGAGAAAATACGATTTTCCGACATTTGCCGAAAACCTTATGTATGACCCTTGAACGACTATACTTTGTCGGCCCTATACCTTTATAATCCCATCTTTAGAAAAGTGGCAACAATTTCCTTTTTTCTTAGTTGAGTGTCTTCTTTAAGTATCATTAATTTTTTTCTAGGCACGGGACCTCTAAACCGCAGACTGAAAATACATAGAACTTCGCCGGGATCCTTCCTATAATCAAAAAACCAATCTAATATAATTATAAAATGCTGTATTATGTCTGTACGTACAATAGAATATACCCCTACATTATAATTTACACATATATTTACGCAAGCAATTGTTTTTGCTGCAAATCAATTTAAGCCACGTCTGTCTTTAGTTCGCGCTAATCTCGGAAACTAGGTACTGAAAGGATTTTATGTTTATTTTTACATGACCTGGAATTATAGGTACAGGACGCATTTATAAACACCTTTTCCCCTATTGGGTCTGTACCCTCACTCACTCGGCGAAACACAGCGCTGACGCTGCTTCACGCCAGTCTTCTGTAAGGCCGTGGTATATCTCCGGTCGAGCCGGCCCATTCAAAAACTAAGTTTGTATACCTATGGGACCTCGCCATTTCCATTGTTCTTTGTGTTTAGGTAGGTACTGTTTTAAAATACCTAACCCACTCTCAATTAAGTGTTTTGATTAAATCTTTAGATCCTAATCATAGATACTTGCTTAGATATTATATTTAATCTTGTCGAAATTTCCATATTAATAAAGTAAGTTACCTACTTTTAACATGTGATCAAAAAGCAATCTAATACCTAATACTTATTATAAAAATACTGTAATAGGTATGTTTATTAAATACTGTAATAAATTATATTATCTGTACGGTCACATAGAATATTTAATATTGAATAACGAAAAACGAAATACGCAAGTAATGGTTTATTATGTATTTACTAAATGGTTTTTAATGTTTTTTGTCTATCTGTCTGTTAGTTCGCGCTAATCTCGGAAACTAGGTACTGAAAGGATTTAAAGGGTTTTTTTGCATGACCTAGGAAATATACTAACAGGGTGCATTAAAAATTTACATCCCTTTTAACAACGTTTTCCCCAACCGTTCTGAAAAGTTGTCGACTAATATTCAAAAGTCGCAGAACAAAATGTTGTGTGTTCTACGACTTTGGAAAATTCGTCGACAACTTTTTCGACTACGCATAGGCACAGAATACTTAATTGGCATAGGTACAAAAAGAAAAAGTCACGTCTAGTGACAACAGTGACGGTAGGGGCTCGATGTTGACAAGCCAGCGCCCGCCCCACGGTCTGGCTCCCTTCAGTTTAACGACAGCTCTTCTGCTTCCACCTGTGTTCAGGACGCTAAATAGAACGTTTCACGTTCTTCTGGCGATATTCACGAGACAAATGTTCTGTAGGCGAAACGTTCACGAAACAAATGTTCTGTAGGCGAAATCTCCATGGGACAAAATGTCCTCTAGCCGGAACTTTAATAGGCAAAACTTTCTGTTGCTCAAACGTTTATGGGTCAAATTTGAAAACCTTCACATAATCCTTCCGTACTTAAGTACATAGTATTAGAGAAAACCGGAGACCGAAAAACAGAACAATCACAACAAAAAAATAGTTCATCCATCACATTACTGTTAGTATCGGTAGGCCTGGCCTGTCCCACTCCGCGTGTAGGTATCGAACTTGCAAGTACATGCGGCGTCCCCTCCGGAGGGGCAAATTAGTAGAAAATCACGAACGAGCGGCGACGCACGCGCGACAGCTGCTTGCGATAGAAAGAGAACGCACGTTTCTGTATGAATAATGGTAGGCATTGAACGCTGGGCGGTCGGAATTTCAACGTTATGTTATGGGAGCCTGAGTCTTCATTTCCATAAACGGTTTTTAGGAGTGGGCTTTCTGTACATGTACTATTAAGTATTCTGTGGTATCGGGCAGGAAACGGTCCGTAGCGGGTCTTGGTCTTGTAAAAATTATTTACGAAATCAGCCGTTCATTTTTAGCAAAAAGATTCCAAAAATTTGGTGCCATAAATATACCTACCTGTACTTTTTTTACTTACAATCTCTTATGGCCTCATGCAATAAACGGAATAGCGTTTATAAGAGCAACGTCGGATTTGTATGTACCTTAGGTACACCAGTGTTGTTTGTTTTTTATTTGCTTGTAACAGCTAGGTATTTAAATAAGTTTTGTCAATCTCAGCTTTGAGCCATAACATAACACACACGCGTCAGTCTTAATACTGAGTTCATATTAACAATTACTATTTTGTTTTCATTTGATACATTATAGTTAGTTGTCATATAAAATTTTGTTTGGTACACTAATTCTATCCTTCATTTGTCGATTTAACAGCGAAAAAAAACGCAAAAATCCGACATTGGCTTTTCCTAAATTACATTTATTAATTTTTAATGCGGCTTTGTTTAAATATTAATAAATTTTAAGTTAAAATCCGTGTTTTTCACTGAAAAAATTCACTATCTACATAATCTTTTGCCGATAATTATTCAATTACGAATAAATTTATTATCAACTTCCAATAGCACTAACCTCAAGCAGACCAGTAGAAACCACATTTCGATATATACTAAAGCGTCAGTCAGTTGTTTCTTTTTCTAGACATATCTACCAGATTTATTTGTAGATAAGTATCAAAGGTTTCAGATATTGAAGATTAAACTTTGTTTAATTAATGACAAATGACGTCAGAGCGTATAGCGAGGGCTAAGGGCCGGTTGTTTGAGCCGTAGTTACCTTTTGGTTAAATTGACTCGCCGCCGTAACGACTTCTGGTTAAGTTAACATTTTATGAATTAGATTGTAAAATTCAGGCGGCATAATCGCATGTGCGATAAAGCCTTTTTTCTTGAATAATAAAAAAAAAGTTAACTTTACAACTAGGTACCTATTTGTCTTTAAACTTTAATTGCATTGCATTATAGAATACGTCAAGTAAGTGCTTTTTAAATATCCTAACGGTTAGTCCCGTTTATAATATCAAGTACTAGTGGCCCGCCCTCACTTCGCTTCGGAACCGTAATTCAGAAATGAACCAATAGATGGCGCTATGCTAAATTACATCGCGCAAGCGTTTCGTGTTTTCGGTTTACCTATAAGCCTTGTCGTTGTCTATAGAAGTTAACTCTTTATAAATAGCATAGATTTGTAATACAACTATTATTTATAGTTATAGTAAGCGAGCGATGGTAGCTCAGCGGATAAAAATGGGCCTTTCGTTTTTATTGTGAATACGATTATCGTTATCGTGGTTTGAATCCGGGCGAAGACGAGCAATCGGATCATCCTGGTGGTAAGCGATTGCCGCCGCCCATGGAAAAACTGTGGAGGGCACCAACCTTTAAACCCCTTTCCCCTTTGTTTTATCATTCAGCTTATCTATTATTTAATCTGTGCTGCTATTCTCATTTTATTATTTTTAGGACAGTTGAATTGCAGTTTTAATGACCTTCCTGCCACTCAAAAATAACACAACAAATATGAAACGTAATGGCACCGGTTGTAGGGTCAACGACTCTAAAATGAACCGTTTCAACAGGGTGTTCATGATGAAAAATGACGAAGCAAAGTAAAGAGGATCTGAATTCGACCCGTTCGGCAGGCCGGACCGGTTATGTCAGGTTAGGGAAAAACTCACCCGAGAAGTTCGAGATTTTTTGGCCGGTCACTGTTTTAGCCTAACTTAACCAATATTTTTGTGATGATCATACTGACTAAACTCCACTAAGCGAAAGAATATCGGTGAAATTAGGTTAGAGCAGTAACGTGCAAAAATCTTGATATTCTCGGTCGAGTTTTCCCGTTATACATACTAGCCCCCCGGATGTCGGCGGGGGTCTACCGGCTAAAAAGAGGTGAATTGGCATTAGCCAAACTAGCAACAAACTCTTCACTTCATTAATAATAATAAAACATTAATTTGTAATAATCTTGAATATGATCGATTCTTTATTAAGTCATATCATACAGGGTGTAAGTATCAGTTTGTATACATTTACAAACCCTTTCCCTTTAACCACGTCTTTTGCCATTCTGAACAGCATTTATTTTTTATCTACGACTTCTGAAAATTTGAAGAATTGTTATTAGATTCTCCATACAATAAGGAATTTGTATGAAAAGTTGAAATTTTTTATGCGAATTTTCAAAAGTCATAAGAACTAAATTATGTTGTTCAGAATGATTGTCGATTGGTAGAACACGTGGTTAAAGCGATGTAAATGTTCACAGATACACCCTGTATCTATAGGTGATGATAAACGTGTATGTAACATAACATTATTGATGGGTGATAGTAATTTATCTGTGTGTAATTGAAGTAAGAACTTGTAAGACATGATAAATAAGTACTTGAAGTCAATAACGATGTATTTGATCAGTAAAACCAATACTCTGCGAGACGTCTATCTTTTAATATTTCCTCGTAAATAATATCTGATAGATTTGTTTACTGCTAATAATAATACAAAAGTTAAACTATGGTTATATGCTAATCAGAGATTAGACTAATAGTTTCTTCTTATACTTTTGCAGTGGTTAAGTAAGTCTTTAAAAAAGCAAAAACAATTGATTTTTCTATTGTGTCTTTTGAAATGTTTTAGGTAGCAGACGAGCAGGCGGATCACCTGATAGTAGCAATTGCCACCGCCCATGGACACCTGTAACACCAGTGGCGTCACAAGCGCGCTACCAACCGTTTATCCCCTTCCCCACGGGTTGGGCCTCCGGTACCCTCACTGACTCCGCGAAACACAGCACAGGGGCTGCTTCACGCCGGTTTTCTGTGGGGCAGTGGTATCACTCCGGTCGAGCCGGCCCATTCATGCCGAAGCGTGGCTCTCCCACAGTATGGTCTGCTGTCTGGGCCTTACGATGGTGGGCGATGGTGGAAAATCTTTTTAAAATGTGTAAAATCCGAAAAAGACCAGATGAATGGTAGCCCCAACCATTCCAAGAAAAGGGTAATTTTTATAACTTGAAAATGCATCTTTCGGCTTAAATTGCACAAGAAGGATTTTTGGACCGATATTAAATATTTTAGATGTAATCATTTTTACATGTATAAATGACCCCGGGGACAATTCTCGTGCATCATTATCATCATCAGCCTGTTGCAGTCCACTGCTGGACATTGGCCTCTCCAAATGCTCGCCACTTTGATCGATCTTCGGCTACTCGCATCTAGCTCCAGCCAGCCCTCTTGCGCAGATCGTTCTCCATCTGGCCTGCGGTCGTCCTACACTGCGTTTACCAAGACCAAGAATTCTCGTGCACTTGACTTGAAAGTCGAATTTGGAGATATCCTACTTTCGTCCATACAAAACTTTAATTCGACTTCAATGTCGAGTGCACGGGATTATTGCTCCCCTGATGGTGCATTCATAGGGTAAAGGTAGGATAGAAGCCTCAAACAACGCATGTAGCCTTTCTTTAAATACAAGCGTATTAATAATATAATTCCCTCCCGCCAGTCGACGCTCAGGGCTACACTAAGGGCTAAGTGTAGTATACATGTTGTCTGAGACATTTATCCCACTACAGCATCTATCCCACCCATGGACGTATATAAGGGGGGGGGGGTCCAGGGGGTCCGGACCCCCCCCCATTGAGGCCTGGTTTGACATAGGGTTGAATCGGCTATAGCCAAGGGCGACTTAATTAAAGGGTCGGCTAGGTTGGTGGGGTAGCAAATTGTGGATAGCCCTGGGACGGTAACAAATCAACCTCACGTTCTTCAAGAATGAATGAATCTTCAAGCCTTTACCCTACGCTAAAGGTCTGTAGCACTACCATGAGTTTGAAATACTATCCTCGCTATCGAAAACTATCGCTTTGTCTCTTTCATTGTAATGAATTTGAAAGAGACAGAGCAATAGTTTAAGTTATGTCAGTTTTCGATGTTAACTCATGGTAGCGCTACTGATTATCACAGGTTAACATCCGCGTAATGCACAATTGCGTAGTTGTGTTAGTCCAGTGTTTGGACGTAGTAAAGGGATTTAGTTATCACCAAATAATAGGTATAATTCACACAACATTTTCCGCTTGAACTTCTGCAGACAACGACTAAACAAGTTGGCATTTTAAACAAAAGTCGATTTCATGCTTGATCAAGTGGGAGTGACCGATGGGTCGCTCATGCTGCGCTGTCTTAGCACGTCTTCCTTATTCGTTTGATCTGTGTTCATAACTTAGTCACTAGACTGTATTGGCATATTAGTCATAAACTGTAAAAGATAACATTGGAAGATAAGTACAGCATATTTATAATTAGTATTTTTAACCATGAGAGCAAGCCACCCTTTGGTATGACTCGACCGGAGTGATACCACGGTCTCACAGAAGACCGGCGGGAAGCGTTATAATTATTTTTTTTATGTGATAGATAGCAGACGAGCAGGCGGATCACCTGATGGTAAGCAATTGTCGCCGCTCATGGACACTTGCAACATCAGTGGAGTTACAAATGCGCTGCCAATCTTTTGTCCCCTTCCCCTCCGGGTGGACCTCCGGTACCCTCACTCACTCGGCGAAACACAGCACAGAGGCTGCTTCACGCCGGTTTTCTGTGAGGCAGTGATATCACTTCGGTCGAGCCGGCCCATTCGTGCCGAAGCGTGGCTCTCCCACAGTTTCACAAATTATATTGTAAGTGTTGTACATAAGCCTATAGATTATTTTGATTTGAATATCTTACGACCTTATAAGATAAAGAAATGTCCCTCATTCTACCATACGATACGATCGCATCGGTTTGATTACAATCGCGGGTATGATTGGCAAAGCACAGTCCGCCACTCGACTTCGTAAGAAAAACGTCGTGTGCATACATTATATCTTGTACCACCAAGCATATGGTATCTTGCTATCTAAAGATAAGTGATATCGTTTAGTCGGCAATATGATCGGAACGCAGTCGGCCGTTTTCAGGTAGGAGTTTTTTGCACTAGGTACCTATATAAAGTGCTAAACCAATATCACCTAACCTACCTACTAGGTATATGTACCTACCACGTGTGCGATGCACAGTGCAATCA
The DNA here is from genome assembly GCA_014851415.1 of Cnaphalocrocis medinalis. Taxonomy (NCBI): domain Eukaryota; kingdom Metazoa; phylum Arthropoda; class Insecta; order Lepidoptera; family Crambidae; genus Cnaphalocrocis; species Cnaphalocrocis medinalis. Next base: position 32,456 of record JABMDO010000336.1, read on the forward strand.
GTGCAATATGCGATCAGATGTGCTGTGATTCATGAAAGTGTTATTGTTTGATTGAAAAAGTTACGTTATTGATAGCGTAAGGGATCACAAGTTTTAAATTCGCGTATAAGAATCGCAAAACACTCGATAAAAATTGTGAAACAGTTGATTTGTAAAATAGTTAATGTATGAAACAGTTGTTGTATGAACTTCTTAATTGAATTATGAAACTGGAGTTTGTATTCTATATATTTAAAACTGTTCTTCTGTGAAATCATTGTTCCATGAAATAGTGATGAATGAAAAAGTTGTTTTACGACTTAGTTGGTTTATGAAGCTGAAGTTTGTGTATAAAACAGTAGTTCTATGACACAGTTTATTTATGCAATAGTTGATTTTAGAGTTCGCTATAATAGAAACGATTTGGTAGGGACCCATAAGCCAATGACCGCGTGGGTTCGGTTCCCTATCTGGTCAAACATTCGTGTAATAGACTTGGGTCCAGTACAGAGCCTGGTTAATATTTTCTTTAATAATTATTAAATGGGTTTGCACTTGACCTCAAGTCACCTGATGGTGAGTGACAATGAGGGCTAAGATTTAGCGTGCTTTTCCAGAAAACGCCTATTCACTCTCGATTTAAAGACACTCAAATTGTAGTTACTTACCTACTTTAATTCATAGGACGAAAGTTTCAAAGACTAAATGTACTAAGCTAAATTTGATTAGCAATCATATCTAAACGTACTAAGATAAGATAAATATATTTTTGCTAAAACAAGATTGTCTATCAATTAAATAATTGATAGGCAAAAGGTCAAATTTATATTTTAATTTGGTCAATAATTCTTTATTTACTTACGATATTTTGTTTTTTCTATTTTATTCTATTCTATATGTCAAATAAAGGATTTGACTTTGTTCGATAAGGATTTGATAAAAGAAAACCAAGGTAACTACATCGAGAAAAAAAATAGGGGGGCCTACAACGAAGTGCGGTAACGACGAAGAATATAGGCTGTCGCATTCAATAATAATCATAATCATAATCTTTACGAGGCCCATAGCCACCTGTAACACCAGTAGAGGCATAAGTGCGCTGCGAACCCTTAACTTCTTTTCCACCTTTTTTTTAAAGGAAAGGGCAGACGAGCAGACGGATCACCTGATGTTAATTATTTAATTAAGCGATTACCGTCGCCCATGAACACCTGCAACTCCAGGGGCTTCACAGGTGCGCTGCCGGCCTTACACAGCGAGATATGCCCTTTTCTTGAAGGTTTGTAGGTCGTAGTGGTCCGGAAATACCGCAGGTGGCAGTTCGTCCCATATTTGAGGTACCTTGAAGTTAGAACTGGATAGAATTAGTTAGCAATGACGCTGGTATTCTGTGGCACCAGATAGAGTGAGAGCGCTACATGCTTGTTTTATTGAGATAGGGTTTACATCAACAAATAACATCATATATTATTTATTATTTGTAATAGTCGTAGTATAAATATACTGTTGTGTAGTAGTATGTATATAAATAGTGAGTAATGTATGTATGTATGTATATAATGTAGTATAAATGGGAGAATGGTAATATGCAAACTTATGAATATTATAGTCAGGCCGTTGTATCATCAAGGACTAAGATAAACTTTCTCAATGATAAAAATAAATTCAATAGTCTGAACTGCTAGAATGATTGATATTGTATCCATTATAATAAGATTACAATAATTCATCATTAAATAGGTATTATAGATGATTTTAGCAATCTTAATACCTACTTATACTTCGATAAAAAAAATATTGTAGCTCCCCCCCCCCCCCCACTTAAGCACACAAGCCTATGTTACTCTCCATCCCTTCAATTATCTCCACTCAATACGTCGCTTTGTTTTGCCGTGAAAGAAAGAAAAACATACGGACAGACAGACAGACACACTTTCCCATTTATAATATTAGTATGGATTTACCATCTGTTTGTACTCTATGCAATAGAAGCAATAAAAACTTATTTATTTATTGACTAAATTAAATACAACAATTACATTTGAACGAGTATACTTAACTAACTTATAAATAACATGCCTTGAGGGTGCCACTATAAATTTAATTTCATTCTACTCGTAACACTTGTACGGCGCAAGCGATAGTTTATAAATTTCCCATATGTATGAATTTCCTACATTTCAGTTTGGTGTTGGTGGCGGGGCTGGAGGCAGCGCTCCTCAGTTTCCCACCAGACTTCAAATTCGGGGCAGCCTCGGCTGCTTACCAGGTAGAAGGGGCGTGGAATGTCAGTGGTAAGCAAGAGAGACTTATTATATAAGTTAGGGACTCCCACAGCTGGAGAAACTTGCCCACGACTGGACAAACCAGCCCACGGCTGGACAAAAAAGCCCACAGCTAGACAATCCAGACCACAGTTGGACAAACTTGATAATAATAGGTTCCACTTTTTTATGTGAAGTATCCCGCCCTCACATCGTTTCGGGACATTTGTTCTACTGTCTACCAATAGATGGCGCTGGGTATGAATTGTATTGCGCAAGTGTTTCTGTTTTCGGTTTACCTATAAGCCCTGGCGTAGGATTCATATCCTACGCCAGGGCTTATAGAATTCAATATCATTGATAAAGAAGTCAATATCATTATTGACTTCTTTATCAATAGTATAGATAGGTGGCAGAAAAGCAGATGAGTCACCTGATGGTATCTACCTATGCAATTGCCTCTATCAATGTATACCCTTGACAACAGTGGATTATATCAATGTGGAAAAAAGGTTATGAGCAAAGCTGCGCCTGCGCTCTCTTTCGTCGAGTGAGTGAGGGTACTGTCGGCCCACTTGGGGAAAAAGAGGGTTAAAGGTTGGCAGCACACTTGTGACTCCGGTACCACTCCGGTAGAGCCGGCCATTCATGCCAAAGCGTGGCTCTCCTACGGTAAATGTTTTTTATGTACTTAAATTGAATATCTAAATTATTTTTAATTTTTATTTCATGAACAATCTTGACACGCGGGAGCGTGTCAAGCCAAGGTCAAAATAATAATGTTTAAATCGGTCACGCATGCGATGCCAAATCAATGTGTACTTTCTTTTCTGAATAATTACTTACTTAATTATTGTGTAGTTATCAATTGATCTGATTACCATCAAGCACGTTTTTTTATAATCTAAGATAATAATATTTCTATCATCGTCTAACATCTATTAGTTTTTGGTGATAGTCATCATATGATTAAGGAATAATATCCGCATATTATTATAGCGCACTTGGGAGTCTACTGGTGTTGCAGGTCTATGGGCGGCAATCGCTTGCCATCAGGTGATCCGTCTGCCACCTATCACATTAAAAGAAACAATATCCGAATTGATCTATTCTTGCAAACTTTTCAGTATTTCAAAGTTTGTATTAAATACTACTTAGTTAATCAAAACGTTTGTCACATTAATTTTAAAGGACGGTCGTAATACATGGGCTATTTAAAGAAAAAGTGATCCTATAAGGGCTCCGTTTTTTCCTTTTGAGGTAAAAGGGAAATAATCAGGAGAAAGAAAAACATTAATACTTTTAGATTACAATAGATTATGTTTTGATATTATACATTACCTAACATCCAATTATGATGTCTGGCTTTAAATTATGAGCTTGGGATCTCGCATTCGATTCCTGGTTCGGACTAAAATTAATACCTATATACGCCACATGCTGGTTTCCTACGTACTTACCTACTGTTTGAAATAGATACAGATGTAGAAATTTAACAATTGTCACAATAACTAAGCATAAAATGTAATAGGCACTCAAGCGTTTCAATGGCCCAATCATTCGAGTATCTTTTGATTGTTTAGTTGATTATTAAAAACATTCAAATCGATTACTAACCTAATCAGTATAAGTGTGTAAGATCTAAATCATAATAACAAAAGCTTTTATAGATCAAAAGATCTGATTCAATGTTGGTTTTCACGCTTCTGCGTAAGAACATTACCTATTTTTATTAGATTAGATAATGCATAGATATACCTATTGGAGGGGCGTGTAAATAGCCTATTAGGCCTCCAGGCGGGGAACTTAAATCGTGGGTAATGCGGATCGCGGAGGGGTTGTGACTGATTGGGCTTACCTGGTGCTGGAGTGACCGCTTCTCCGTTCTTCGGGCGTCGCACCGCACAGAGCACGAGCACACAGTTAAACAGTCACACACAAACAGTCACAAATAATAATTATAAGTTTTATTATGTAGCGGCGCGGGGAAAAATATGTGTCGCGGGAGCGCAATCGAAACAGAAGAAACGATAAGAAGAGCGATAAGTAATCGTTTTTTTATTGAGTGACAGCAGTAATAGATAATAAAAAGAAAGAAAGTTCCGCGGAGGTCGGTTGCTCTGGTGTGCAGCGCTAACCCTAGGTTCGGCATCGCGGACCACACACCAGCTCCATGGGGTAAGGTACTCCCCGAGCCCATTACAGCCAATCCTCTGCGATTGATTTTGTTTTGATGCGGGAGACCACTGTCTCCTTGTGGTAAGAATATGCAATCGGAAATATGTTTCCCACCTACAGTTTTGACTCGATAGACACGGATATTTCACAAGCTCAATGTATCCTGGGCTTGTTAATATTTTAAAACAATATTGGACGTCCCTATGAGCTTACTTAGGATGC
>JABMDO010000337.1:0-33552 GCA_014851415.1 Cnaphalocrocis medinalis
CCTGTGCCTGAAGAGAACGTCAGCCAACTCCCTCAAGATTTCATTGCTGGAAAAGGTCCAGTCTCAGTTTTTTTATTTAGGGTAAACTGGTTAAATACGCACCACTTTTAGTTTTGGTATTTAAAACACATTTATAATCATATTATATTTATTTATTAGGAACCATCTGTTACATAACTAATTAGCTTCATATTATTTGGTAATCAACTAGTAGTTATATTATATTTTGACTTACACGTCTTTTTAAAAAACTATAGAAAAGGGCGTTTTCCCCCAGGGTACAGGGTAAAATGCCCCACGTTAAAAAAAAACATAAATTCAGCAATAATCAAAGAAAATGAAATTATCTTCAAGAAATATTTACTTATTTTGCTGTCGTACAATTGTAGCGTCCACACTTATAACATAGATTGTTGTACATTGTACAATCTTCGTGCAACCATTTCAAACATCTTGTGCTTTGTATCCAGTCTATTTATCTCTTCGTTCTAGATTGATTAATTCCCAATTCCTTACGGTAACCTTTGACATCGCCTCATCCAAAGCTTCAGCCGTCCAGATGCTCTGGATGTCTTTCTTTATAGGGTTTGCACATAATTAATCTATAAAAAATAATATAAAGGTCATTAACAATAGAGGCATATTTCACTTGTAAAATCGGGGCGTATTTCAAAAAATAAAGGCAAATACGCCCCAGTCATATCCAACGATAACCAGTTTAAACTTGCAGAAAATTCCAGTAAAATTATGAAGGTTAGGTTCCCACTAAATCTATAAATTATCATCACTAATTCAAAAATAATACGTTAGTAAGGTACAAATACATAAAAATACTCACCCACGCAAGTCGCGTCACAATCTTAACAGTTTTTTAAACAATTCAATTTTTTTTCTCACACGAACAAACGAAGTGCAGTTGCTCGCTCAACTAATGCGAGTAGTACTGCCATCTATCGATTGGCGGTGTAACTACTAAATTACTTAGTTCGGTATACTTTGTACAGCATGTGGGGCATATTTGCTGATGGGGCGTATTTCACCATTTTACCCTATTCTTAGGACCTAAATAAGTATTAAAATACCAGATTAACAGTGAGTACAGTTGATTTGTGTCACCGTGTCCTGAAGCCCACATTGGACTATTTTTAGATATCTACCGTTTTTGAAATACCAGTTTTGTATCAAATTATCAAATTATTGTTAGGACTACATTCTAGCTACTACCAAATATTGGCCGTGAAATACGTATTTTAGTAGAAATTTGTTCTAAAATAAGTGGAATTTCGAACTTTTTAAATAAGTTTGCGTACTTTTAAAGAACTGTACATTGAGAACCCTATGACTGTATAAATATCACTTGGTCTCGAATTGTAGCAAATTTACTTTTATTTAAGTATGTAAAATAATTATACCGGCCAGAACCTTCCTTCATAAAAAATTTGATCAAAATCTGAAAGAAGTCCGAAAATTTAATATTTTTTTCTACATTTTATGAACCTTATCTACATAGTCATAGAGTTCAATTTGGTATCAAAATTGACGACTACTGGGTCATTTGACGGTTAATGGGACAAACCTGACGGGTACTGGTACAAATCGCCCTTTTTTCATATTTATGGCGTTTTAATATATTTCGTAACTGTTTTGAACTAAAATGTTATTTAAACAAAGTCTCAAATAGATTCTTGACCATTTCACGCAATACAGCTTTCACTATCTTATATACTTTTATCACAGCATCAGTGCAAAGTCAGCCAAGTGCAGAAACTGACGGATACTGGGCCTTCTCCCTTAATTGCAAAAAATGCTAAACACTATGTTGAGTTTTTTAATGTTTTTGATCGTTTATTGTTTTAGTTTTTTGCTTATTCATTCATTTGGTTTGAAAATAAGCGTTAACAATAATCGTCACGTTATTTCCCGTTTTATTATTTTTTTCATTTAGCCTACGTTGTTCCATTACAGGACTTAGGGCTCCCCCAAATGCCGCCATTGCACTCTGTAACTGTGGTTTGCCAATTGTTGGAGAAGTGGTCAAGTCATCACGCTCTCTTTTTTCTCTATGACGACGCCCTGCTGGCTGCCAAATGCGTAATGACTTTGGTCCACCTCTCTGTGTATTACTGACCGAGTCAGGAATACCACAATCCGCTCCAAAACTGGAATCGTTTAAATCCATAATACTTAATATTATAAATGGGAAAGTGTGTATGTCTGTTTGTCTTTCTTTCACGACAAAACAGAGCGACAAATTGACGTGATTTTTTAAGTGGAGATAGTTGAAGGGATGGAGCTTAACTAGGCTACTTTTTGCCCCTTTCTAACCCCCCATTTTAGGGAAGTGGGGGGTGCGAGCGAAGCCGCGGACAAAAGCTAGTATAATTATAATGTAGCGCGAAAATCTTAATAACAATTCTAAGTAAGTTTATTCCCCACGTGAGTTGCGGAGTGCAGAGCAGTGAGCCGTGTTGCAAGTGTGCGCATGCGCGCGTGCGCAATCGCCAAGGCCGGAGAAAACGCTGCTGACCTTTGCTGCTACTGACCGCTGGGTGGGGCAGGGCGGCGATGACTTCGTTGTGTTCTGGTTCCTCACACATAAACACTTAAGTATCAGCCTGTATACTGTCCCACTGCAGGGTAAAGGCCTCCATCATAGAAATCAAGTCATCGCTACTATGATGTCTTGGTGACTAGGCTTAATCACTACGTTTGCTTAATGTGGTGATCGCCAACCAGAGTGTTTGAAAAATTCGAAAGATCTTATATTCGTGAATTTCAGTGGGAATACACCCTAGATTGAAAGTTTCGCTGGTAATGGGTGATCTGGGTTGACGCCTCTATTTGCGTCATCTGGTACTCATATCTCTGGTTCTATGTACAGGGAAAGAAAGAAAGAAAATACATTTATTAATTTGGACACCACAACACATATCACATGCTACAGACAATTGACACAACACAAGAAAATAAAAAACACTGGGGTTGCCCGTGTTTAGATAAGGTTGATTGGAATGATTGGTGTGACTGTCTGGCGCATTTATAACGAAAGCTCCATTTACAAAAAGCGCCCTGTGACAGCACATGTTATCTGAATTTATTTTTCTTAATTTTCTTTAATGGTATGACGCTTTTTTTTTCAAGACCACCTTTATGTCGACTTCCTACTTTTAAAGACGTATTGTTCCTTCATTAACATACAAAAACTGACCTAGAACTAAGGACATTGAACTGATTGGCTTTAACGGTAAAGTTCAGGGACCTTGCATGAGGTTGCAAGCAAAAAATACATTACAACGCACAGCGTCAGTCTAGCCAGTAGGACATAGGACGAGAAAAATGCGAGTACAGACAGCCAGACATCAGTTTACCACAAGTTGTGGGACCTTGCATGAGGTTGCAAGCAAAAAATACATTACAACGCACAGCGTCAGTCTAGCCAGTAGGACATAGGACGAGAAAACGCGCCCTGAGTACAGACAGACAGACATCAGTTTACCACAACCTGACAAATTCACTCAATATTCAACGTAATTCACTTCATCACATACATTGATCTGACTCTGAGATAGGTAGCTCAAGCACCTGTGTTACAGATATCAGAACCAACAGTGGGATTACAAATATATACATATAATACTTTTCTTTTGTAAATACATAGTTATAATACATAAAAAACACCCAGACCAATACAAACAGACATGTTCATGCACACAAATGTTTGTACTGTGCGGGGATCGAACCCGTAACCCTTGGCCAAATGTGTTTGATACTAAGATGAGAGTCGATGGAAGAAATTCAACTGTTTTGTATATTTTGATGTTGTACTACGTACAACATTTCTGTGCGTATTTTGTAAATGATATCCAATATTTTTAGTTCTTCCTTATTTTATGTATTGGACTGTAGGAGGACTACCTCCTACAGTCCATTATAAATTGTAACAATCATTAATAGGTACAATAAATAATGCTCATCGATTTCTCAGTACAAGCTTTTTAAAAACAAAATCGATTATAGTCCTTTGGATTAACATCACCTGATAAAATGTATTTTGCAAAAGTCTTTCTCCAAGGGTGCGATGAATTGAGCCACTGACTTTAACAACACTGTTATAGCGCTCAACAATAATATTTCTCCAACAGACAGCGGGAAATTCCTTTGATCGATGTATAGGAATGTTCCGACGGAAAAAAGTCTGCGTGTGGTCTAAATTTAGCACTGTTGTGGTTAAGTTGTTTATAGTGTGCTGGAATTTTGTTGATGTCGTTGTAACTCTAGCTTTGTCAAAGTGTGGAATGTAAACAATTCTTTTACAAATACTTCATATAAACGGGACTAAACGCGACGAAAATTAATAAGTACATTCTAGCACTTACTGCTTGACGTTTCGACTGCGTTACAACAGCCGTGGTCACAAGCGAACTGGAGGTGCACGGCGTCGTCTGCTACGCCCTGTCCGCCGCGTCTGTTTATATGAAGTATTTGTATAATGCAACGCGAAAGTTTAAAAACAATTCTTTTAACCTCAATACCAGAAGCGTGGCTCTCCATAGGAACCTTCTCTCCCTCACCATCCTTCACGGATAACGAAGAGAAGGGAGAGAAGGGTATCCGTGGGCGAGCCACGCATGACTAGGCCGTTTGACTGGGCCGATACCACTGCCTCACAGAATACCGGCGTGAAGCACCGCTGTGTTCCGTCGAGTGAGTGAGGATGCTGGAGGCCCAAATGGGGGGAAAGGGGGTTGTTAAGGGCATTTGTGACTCTACTGGTGTTGCAGGTGTCTATGAGCGGCGGTAATCGCTTACCATTAGGTTATCCATCTGCTAGTTTGCATAAAAATCACATAAAAAAACATTTACTCCACTCCAGAACTCAATAAGCTACCCCAGTTGTAGTTTCTGATAAGACCAGCTCACTGCCTCTTCAGCTTCTGATTCTAATTAGTCCAATAGATTAGTCCAGAGGTTCTTAACCTTTAAGTCATGAGGGACCATTTTACCAAAATTCTGTCGTGTCAGGGACCACACATTTTGGACATGCGTCGCGGCGCAGTTTGGGTTGTGTTGACTCGACTCATCACGTCACGTCACTTGTTAATTACGATGTCTTCGCGGATCACTTGGAATGCCTCTAGGGACCACCAGTGGTCCGCGGACCACCGGTTAAGAACCACTGGATTAGTCCAATCAAATCAATCTAACAGCTTAGCTGGCGTACGTCTCCTGCTGGCTATCCAGTTCATGCTGCGTCATAAAGTCTTGTATATCCCATGCTTGTCATTTATAACAAGACCGGTTACGCAAGAGTGTAGTAGGCGACGGCTGCTGCTCGGGCTACTGACCTTAGAAGGGTTAGTGGCAGGGAATAAATGACAAACTTGAGTGTCTATGATGCAACTTAGAGACTGACGAGTTCAGCCGTGATTTTTCGGTGAAAATGTTTTCACCTTCAATTGACCCACTGGTATCCTTAGTCACTCAAAGAGACTTAGAGAGGCTGCTTGACGTCGGTTTTTTGTGAGGCCGTCGTTCATTCTGGTCTTCCTGTATCCGTATACTCCTTCGGCGAGACTCAGCGCAGGCGCTGCTTGAGTTTTCTGTTAGGCCGTGGCATCATTCCGGTCGAGCCAGCTCAGTCGTACACATACTCACACATACAGGCACAACAGAGTGGTATATTACCATTTTTACATGAATAATGTATGTGTCAAATAGATAACTGTTCCTTCTGCGTCACTCAAGGCCTTAACTGAAAACCAGCGCTGCAGTGGCTTCAATGAAGCAGCTGTAGCATACGCTGAGTTTGGACCTTATTGACCACATTACTAAACTTGTTGACTTGCGTTTATGTTCTGTACTTAAATGTTCTTAATTTACTTATTTTATGTGTAGGTACGTATGTATTCTAATCTTAATAATGTATTCTGTGTTCTACCTATTGTTGGGTTGTATTTATTTTGTCTGTGGTCAATAAATGTTATACACCGCTCTGTGTCCTTACAAAGAGTGACGGTCTGTGAAGATTTTCCTCTGACCCTCTAAAAATTTACCTCTATAAACCACCTTGATTATCACCGTCACATAATCACAAGCTGGTTTCCTTTCTACTTATTACAACCAGTTAATCAAACGATATACAGTTTGCAGAGTCAATGACACATCCAAAGTTCAATGATGACGTCAATGAGTAAAAAAGTTAAATAATTTATTTAACTTTTGACGCAGGTATAAATCTTGGATTTAAAGTTATTACTTTACACAGCTGTGGGTGTTACTAGACTAAGGTCGCGTTTACATTGGTCTTTAGTAACCACATGCGACCACAGGACTGGTGGAATGAGCATGTGAATTCCTCCTCTAGGGCGGAAGAGACTTTGGATCTCAATCGCTAAATGATTTAGCGATTTTATGATCTAGCCTAAATCAAAAAGATCATGAAGGTAAATTTAAACGTAGATATAAAGTATGTTAGTGTTAGTAAGATAGTAATGTCTGTTAGTGTGTCTATTTCCTAGTAGATCCAGAATAAACGATCCGTTTTTTTTCTCTGTGGAGAGAGATCCCAAAACCAATTGAAGGTAACCGTTGATTAACAACACGAATTTAAAATTAGTGTTTGGTGCTTTTGTACAGTAAAATGCCAGTAAGTAACATTAACTTTAAATATCATTGAAATGTCTCGTTTTAAAACTAATATTGAGTGTGAAGAGAGCGTTACTAGCTTTGACCATAATAGAGCCTTGAAACCTACGATTTTGTCAAGAGTGAATGAACATATTCGTTAATCAATAACTTACCATCAGACTAAAGTGAGCCGTTATACTTACTGTGAATTTGTGTCGATATAACAAAATCGACTTCTTTTAAGTTTTCGTTTCTTCTTCTTCGCTTCGCGCGACATCGCAAATTACCCATTTTTTTAAATCATCCTCAATTTTTCACTTGACTTTGGTTAACTATTTTCACAAATAGACATAGTTTAGATCTAAACTAGGTACTACTTTGAGTTTGTCGTTAGGCCCTGATAGCAGACACAATAGAAAATCCATTGTTTTACGCTTTTTAAAAGGCTTTTGGGTCTTACGACGATATTGTTGTATTCCACGTATGGGACCTTTTTCACCGTTGCATACTTCCACATCTCAACACTGATATTGCCAAACGTGCCAAACAAAAAGTCCCAATAATACTCGTTCACTACGGAAGGCGGAGAGCGATCATGACCCAGCGGTTGCGCAAGCGCAAGTTATATAATGGTGAAGTAACATTTGCGCCAAGGGGCCGCTATTGGCAGATATTGAGAGCGCGGGCAATCATCAGCGAAGGGCCAATCAAGAATTAAGAAAAACCGGGCTAATGCGGGACAGATTCAGTTCTGTATATGTGTGGCAAACAAACTTACGGGGGTTCAGGCTCAGGGCCTCTGTGGGCGAAGTGTGCGGCGAACACAGGCGTGAAGGTTCTGAGGAAAAATATATTGGTTTTTGCACACAGGCGGTGTAAGGGAAATAGGTCACATGAATGATGAGATGTGATGCCGAGCCATCGCGGCCGTTGTAACTGAAAGCTGCAAGCAGAGCCCGCGGCTCTCGTTTTGCGTACAATCGGGTTAGTGCAAACATTATACTGAGTCACCATAAAGCTAAAGACCTAAAGACACAGACTTGTAGGGAGTGAAGAACGCACCGGGGGGAAAGAGCCCTTAGCAAGTACCTGGTGAGCGTCTCCCAAGATTCGGTCCGTATGCCGAGACGGTAGGAAGGACCATGGGCTGGTGGAGGGACCTGAGTCACTATAAAAAAGCCTAAATATTCTACATTGCACTTTCCTAGAAAATTAAAGCTTGAAATAATTTTAATCAAATCTGCGCCTTATTTGATATCATTTAGGCCATATGAAGTTTCTAACATGGTAGTTTTGGAAAGAGCAATGTACAGCGAAGTTTAAGTGGGGGCAATAATACCCAGTAGCCACCAGTGGCCAATGGGACTTTTCACCGGTGGTAAAAAAGAAAAGCATTTTGTTTTTTTTTTGTGATAGATAGCAGACGAGCAGGCGGATCACCTGATGGTAAGCAATTGCCGCCGCTCATGGACACTTGCAACACCAGTGGAGTTACAAGTGCGCTGCCAAACTTTTTTTATCCCCTTCCCCCTCGGGTGGGCCTCCAGTACCCTCACTCACTCAGCGAAACACAGCACAGGGGCTGCTTCACGCCGGTTTTCTGTGAGGCAGTGGTATCACTCTGGTCGAGCCGGCCCATTCATGGCGAAGCGTGGCTCTCCCACAGTTAGAGTTTGAGAAAGAGAGTTTGTTTTTTTGTAACCATTCATACAATAAGTCAAATATTTTGCGTCATACTGGTTCCTGTATGCAAACGGCCCATTCACATTAAACGATGTTAATTACTCATCAAGTCATCTCATAACTTCAGCTGTACTACTTATTTAATGCGGTAATACCCATTCAATACTGTTACAATACAAAACTATACTTTGTTACCGAACAGTAGAGCTTATTATCGAGTGGTGCAAAGGTTGTTGTATCCGTGTGAATTAAAAGATGTGCCAATTTTGCAAGAAATACGTCGATTCAATGCTTCTTGTTAGTTTTCGAGAATAGTCAGCTCTGGTATGTGCAGTCGGTGTCAGATCGAGTTACCCACCGCAGTGCAAAAATGGCACTTGTGTCACAAACATAAGGACGATTCGATGTCCAAAAACGGATACCTAGCTTTATTATTTGATAGGCTTCAAACGAGCAAGCGAATCACCTGATGGTAAGCGATTGCCACAACCTATAGACAACTGCAACACCAGTAGAGTCAAGTGCACTGCCAACATTTAACTTCCCTTTTCCCCCAATTGGGCCTCCGGTACCCTCACCCACTCAACGAAACACAGATCAGCGATACACCACACTGGACTTCTGTGAGCCCGAGGGTATCACTCCGGTCGAGCCGGCCTTTTATGCCGAAGTGTGGCTCTCCCGTGATGCCGTGTGTACGTGGGAGTAATTTTAAAAAATAGTAAAATATCGTAAGCGCATCTAATACTTAGAGTTCCGTTGGTCTAGTGGTTTACGTACCGGTTCGAGATTTTGGTAAAAGTATAGTAAGTACCTAAGTGTTTCAAATGTTTCGAACATTGTAACATTGGTTTTTCAAACCTACAACAGGCACCAGCCACTCACACATAAGGACCCTGTATATATGTCTACAAAATGTACCTACCTACTTCTAAACTATGTAACCTTTTGTGCTGATGATCAGGGGGAGGGGGTAAACTTTATTTTCCCTTCAAAACGTATTTATCGTTCGCCTGTTTTACTAAGTATTATTATCATCACAAAAATATTGGTTAGGTTAGATGTCTGTTTAGTCGTGTGTACATGCGTTCGCGCATCTTCCTGTTCCCACCGGCATGATTCTCGAGTGCCTTGCGCAAGCGCAACGGTGAAAGGGGCGTCGGATCAGTATCGATGCTAGGATTTAAAATGTCAAAAGTGCATTCATGCTTTGTATGCAGTATACTATTATTAACATCGTTAAATAGACATATTAAGGTTCCTACATAATAAATTGATGAATCTCGCGCCGCCATTTCTATTCACTAGCCATTATGATATGATGGGGCCAGTCATGGCGCATTTGATGGTAATCAAATGGGTTTGATCCTCTGGGTTCGATCCCCACCCTGGACAAGCATTCTTGTGATGAACACTTGTGTTTGGTGTTGTATATGTATTTTAGTATTATTCTTGATATCCTCTGTTGACTGATATCTGTATCCCAAGTGCTCATGCTACTTAACGGAGTCAGGTCAATGTATGAGATACCCGTGACTTCGTCCGCGTGGAATAGTAACTTTTAACCCTCCCCCCCCCCCTTTTCGCAATAAAAAGTAGCCTATGTTTTTTCTCAGGGTCCAGAAAATTACCATATTTCATTCAAATAGTAGTTTTGAATAACAGACTGACAGAGTTATTTTCTAATTTATATTATTAAGTAGTTAGGATGTCAACATTACCTACACCACAGTTTTATCTCTCTTGCTGTTTCTGGTAGTTGTTTATTTTTTTTTTATGCTCAATAAATGCTTACTTAACATTACGGTTACATGCCAACAATGCATCGAGGCACCACTGCTGAGACAGCATACTGGTACGTGCGCGCGCGCCGCCTCCTGCGCGCGCGCCGCGCGGTCACGTCGCGGCATTGTTCACACACCTCATCACAATGCTCGTGTACTTATTGAGGCTTTCGGCCTTCATCACACCTATTGATATACAGGATGTGTTTTTAAACTTTCGCGTTGCATTATACTAATTTATTGATTACGGGAGTAAACGCAAGGATGTTGTTTAATCATCATCGCGTTTACTCCCGTAATCAATCCATACTATTATATATGTTTGTCTTTCTTTCACGACAAAACGGAGCGACAGATTGAAGTGATGTTTAAGTGGAGATAGTTGAAGGGATGGAGAGTAAGATAGGCTACTTTTTGCCCCTTTTTAACCCCCATTTTAGGGAAGTAGGGGTGCGAGCGAAGCCGCGGGCAAAAGTTAGTATTTTATATACGGAATTATCAAATAATCAAATTATCTTGTGCTAACTATCTCCTCTGCTGTGTAAAGTCTGGTGTGGAGCATCAACGGCTGGACCAGCCTCCTTTTGTATTGTTTATGTTTTTACTGTTTTTAATACATTATTGTGGGATTTTGAGAGAGTATAATGGAATATAAGGTGAGAAGATTAAAACAAAAAACGGATAGAATAAAAGACTTTTGAAAAGTAATCGATTTTTTTTCGACTTTTTACACAAAATGATCAAGTCACGTGACCGACTTTGTTTGATTTTTTAAAATGCGAATTTCTAAAAGTCACGGAAGTAATGTTGTTCAGAATCTCCTGATAGAATTCATGGTTGATCACAGATACACCCTTTAAGCTTTCTATGATGAGAAAAACAAATCAACTATGTAGGTACGTAGGTACTTATTAAGTTGCTTAGTACGTTATGTTACTATAGTAAAAAACATAATGATTACAGTCTTAATAATAAAATAATTAACCCTTAATTCGATGCAGAAAACACATTGTCTACTGGTGTTAACAATTAATTTCCATACAAAAACTTATATTACATACAACTTCGTAAACAAGTATTTTAATAGATAGGATTTTCTCAGCCTTGATCCTTTCCACGTGAGTTATAAAATAACGGGCAAGAGCGAGTTGGATTTCATGTGAAGGTTCCGGACAAAAGTAAAGTATCAGCCTGTATACTGTCCCACTGCAGGGCAAAGGCATTCATCATAGAAATCAAGTCATCGCTTCTATGATGGCTTGGATGTGCAGTAAGCTTAAGCAGTCACTAGGTTGCAACGAAATAAAAAAAAAAATAGATAAAATCAACTACATTTTTCTGGTCTCAAAACCAAGGTTCTATGGAAACCAGGCACACCAAAACAAATATCTGCTTCATCAACATTTCATGCTTCGTCTTACTTAAACGATGTAGGTACTTGCGCTCAACCACAAAACTATGGAATGAACTAATCACTTACGGTATTTCCGGGCCGATAAGACCTGTAAACCTTCAAAAAGCGAGCGTATGCCTTCTTAAAAGGCAGCGCACTTATGACGCCTCTGGTGTTGCAGGTGTCCATGGGCGGCGGCAATTGCTTACCATCAGATGATCCGTCTGCACGTCTGCCACCTATCACATAAAAAATAATACTAAAAAGTCGACATGAAAGTCAGTACGGAACCCTAAGGGAGTAACACTCAATACAATCAGCCGCATAGATGTCACCATTGACCCTTATGTCTTACGAAATAAGAATCAGTGTTGTTAATTGTGTAGCGAACGCAATTAAAGTTAGTTAAGTGTCTCCAAGTAACTACTTCGTATAATAACGATTGATTAAAGTTAATGATAATCGCTAGGGTTACATGTCGCAGGGTTAAATTTTGCACGTGAGTGCAGTGTTTTGTTTCAATCAACCTTCTGACGTATCTTGTAGATGGATTATTTGCTATTGGGTTCGACCATGTAACATAGTACCTGCACAATGCCATAGTGAA
Source organism: Cnaphalocrocis medinalis (assembly GCA_014851415.1). Classification (NCBI taxonomy): domain Eukaryota; kingdom Metazoa; phylum Arthropoda; class Insecta; order Lepidoptera; family Crambidae; genus Cnaphalocrocis; species Cnaphalocrocis medinalis. The sequence goes on from JABMDO010000337.1 coordinate 12,095, forward strand.
AGAGTTTGAAATAAATTACGATTAATAACAAAAAATAAAATAACAACATTTATTTAAATGCCTTAAAATAATGCTTTCCTAGAAAATGTAAACTATAAACATACTTAGTTATTACGCTGGCTCAGCGACCCGTAGTGGATCTTGGCCTCCGACACGAGAATTCGCTACTCCGCTCTATTCTCAGCCACCTCTTGCCACTCCGGCTTTGAAGGTGACCAAGATCCTTCTTGACCTGATCCATCCAGTGATATATGGGGCGTCCCACTGGGCGCTTCCCGGAAGATCGATCGAGGTAAGCCCTCTTGGCAGAGTGGCAATTACTTTCTGGCGTGTCGAGTCACCGACATAGCCCACCGAATCAGCAAACTGAAGTGGCAGTGGGCTGGTCACATTAGCCGCAGAACTGACAACCGTTGGAGCTATAAAGTCCTTGCGTGGAGACCGCGACTCGGTAAACGTAGTGTTGGACGCCCTGCTACAAGATGGGATGACGACATTCGAAGGCTGGCTGGAGTGAGCTGGATGTGAGTGGCCGAAAATCGGGAGCGGTGGCGTGCATTGGGGGAGACCTATGTCCAGCAGTGGACGAGCGTGGGTTGCTGATGATGATGATGATGTGTCGATTTAGTAGACACCATCTTTTGAACCTTATGTGCTGGACGTAAGATCCAAATGAATTGTAAATTAAAAGTATTTGTACCTACTGCCCTTTAACCTAGTAAGGCCCGACACAATAGAAAATTTATTGTTTTTGCCCTTTAAAGGGCTTTTGGATCTTAGGACATTAAAGGGTTGACTATAAGCCGCTGGTAGACTGGATGCGTCAAGCCAAAGACAGGTCCAAATTGTGAACATTGGGGGAAGCCTATACCCAGCATTGTACAGTCGAGTTCAAAAATATGTATACACTTTAGGACCTTGTCACAATACATATTTAAGAAAGGAAGTCGTTTTACCTATTAAAAAAAACTATGTACACAATGGTAAATTATAGCGAATTATATCAAATGGTAGAAAATGTTCTGTCCAACACCGAAACAACAAATACGATTGACTATAATGCATTGGAAGAAATAATTTTAAACTGCACAGCGAGGAGCACAATCAATAAACAAAATTAATAAATCCACCACTCCAAGACTGGATAAATAAGGACATCATACACAATATCAATGAACGCAATACATTATGGTACAACTACAAAAAAAATAAATCAGATAAAAATTTAGAAATTAAATTTAAACAAGTCAGAGCCAGAGTCAATGAAATTATACAAAAAACTAAAAAAACATATTATCTTAATTATTTCAAAAATCATATGAAGAAACCAAAGAGATGTGGAAAGCTATTAATAACCTATCAAGGAACAAAATAAAAGACATGGTTGGCCCAAGAAACTTGTTGTAAACACCAACACAATTGTTACTGATGAAAAGGAGATCTGTGAGTGCTTCAACAGTTATTTCTCAACCATTGGCTCAGTATTAGCCAATGCCATTCCAAATTTGCAAGCGACAAATCAGCACTACAAAGCACCTAATATATCAGAAGCAACAAATTTAACTAACTTCGAACCAGCAACCACGGATGAAATCAGGAAAATAATTGAGCAACTGGATACTAACACAAGCTGTGGTATTGATGGTATCAGCACAAAATCCGTGAAATGTATACAGAATCTAATAGTGACTCCATTAACAAATTGTATAAATGATTGTCTGGCCCGGGGAGTTTTCCCGGACAGCCTAAAAATTGCGAAAGTCACCCCGATTCATAAATCTGGAGACAAGTCTGATCCGTGTAATTACCGGCCAATATCGGTCCTACCAGTGATCTCTAAGATTTTTGAAAAGGTCATTTATACTCGAATTGAAAAATATCTTGATACTAGAAAAATCTTATACAAAAAACAATACGGTTTCAGACCTAGGTCTAACACGCTCTCGGCATCAATTGATCTAGTGACCAAAATAAAAAACAAAATTGACGAAAAACAAATCGTACTTGGGATTTTTATAGACCTCAAGAAGGCCTTTGATACGATTTCCCACAAAATCATGCTTGAAAAAACTTCTTGAAATCGGTATCACTGGCAGGGCTCATGATATTCTTAGTTCATATTTTCAAAACCGGAAGCAAATTGTAAAAATAGGTCCACATCAAAGTACTTCCAGTTTAATAACTTTCGGTGTCCCTCAAGGATCAATTTTGGGTCCACTCTTGTTTTTAATTTATATTAATAACCTACAACACATAGGTCTTACAGCTGATATCACCTTATATGCAGACGATACATGTTTATTTTATTTTGGTCACTCAATTAAAACCCTAACTTCAAAAGCACAAAACGATTTAAATCTACTAAACAACTGGTTTCCTTTCAAACACTCTTACTATTAATACAACCAAAACAAATTTTGTTATATTTGCTGCCAAAAACAAAAAATTCACGACTTTGATAAGATACATATAAACCATGAAATTATCAAGGAAAAATCCCATGAAAAATATCTTGGCCTTATTCTGGATCGACAATTGAACTGGAAACAGCATATAGATAAAATAAAGGCTAAATTAACATCTTTGACAGGTATTATACGTAACATTGCCAAATGTCTTCCCCGTAAAGTAAAATATATCATTTATAATTCATTAATTAAACCACACATAGACTATTTGATCGAAATCTGGGGTACCGCAGCAAAATCTAATTTAGAAATTGTACAAATAGCTCAAAATAAATTAATAAAATCATTATTTCATTATAACTTTCGTACACCGTCCAAAAAAATTTACGAAGAAAACTAAAATTATGACCATCAAACAAACATACACCTACTTTACATGCATATTAATTTATAAAATTTTAAACAAACAAATCCATACATCACTATCATTTCAGAAAAAAGGGCGGATACAAAAAATGAAACTCAGGAATGCAAATAACTTAATTTTACGTAGTCCAAGAACAAATTATGGCGTAAAAAATATTGAATTCGAAGGAGTAAAAATGTATAACAAATTACCGGTAAAAATTAAAGACGCACAATCACTAGTCAGTTTTAAAACAAATTAAAAACATATATTTCTGAAGAAATACAATAATTAAAATTTATTAAGTAAAAACGCAATAAAATTTATATAACATGAAAAATTATATTATAATTCTTTAACAGTACAAATTAACGAATAAAATAAAATTATACAGAAAACTAAATTTAATTTAAAAAATCAAATTGTTACCATAATGCCACATCCAGAATACAAGTGCGCTCTGTGCGCTTTAGATCCGTGGTTGCTCGGTGCGTAGTAAACAACAGCCATCGGTCAAGTAATCGACGCAGATTTTTGTGAATCCTACCCGACAATATTTTAACTTTTACTTACTTTTAGATACGCTCACTGTTTTGCATGCAATTTACACGTTTAGTTTATTTAAGTTTTTCTCAGTAAGTGAATTGTAAATTCTTTATGAGATAATAAAGTTCTTAAACCAGTTTTCTTATACAACGTACTGTGACAAGGTCCTAAAGTGTATTCATATTTTTGAACTCGACTGCACTGAGACATAATAATGATGGCAAAACCACAGTCGTTAGACAAGTGGTAGTCGCACTTCCATCTGTTACATAGTCCCCGACTAGAATTACTGATGGCCGTATATTAAATATCTCACTCGTCTTCCGCACCCAGAGGTGCCTATATACTTCCTTCAGACCATTAGGCTACTGTTAGGTATGTCATCGCTTGTCTCCTATTTTATAATATTAATGTGTAACTTATATTTATCTGCCTTGCTTTTTTTACTATAGGTATTTATGTATAAGGATTTTTTTTTACTTTTTAACTAGCAAAGTAGTCTACTTAGATACAGGATTCCATTTCGTTTCTGCTTTCCTAGTAGTTACTTCGATCAATGTTCTTCGAAATTTTGAGCAGTCGAATAATTAAATGTTCGACTTAGGTATCACACTTTCGATGAATTGTAATTTAATTTGACGTAACGTTTTTCGAAATAGAGTAGTGAACCCCTTTGAAATAAATTGATAATGCTGATTCGAGAGACTTGGCAGATTTGACAACTCGTAACAGGTTGACAATTTATAAAATATGGAAATAAAAAAAGTTAGCTCTAAATCTGGTTGTACTTGTACCTAAGGTGTTTGTACTTGTTTGTATGTATTTTTGTTGGATGTATTCATAAATCAATGAAAATATCATATAATTTGAATATGTTAATGATAAAAAGAAAATTGCGTTTTTTTAATTGCTGTAATAATATAGTTATTCTCGGAAATAAAATCTTTTCGTAGTCTTACGACTTTTATAAGGAAAAAAATTGACAACTCGACTGCCCAGTTGTCCTCATAGATTACGTTTTATAATCGATTCCGTCAAAGCGATTGCTAATTAAACAACTGACGAAACCAGACGTCAGCCTGCGTCCTCGTCGCTCTTACCAAGGCCATCTTGTAGTAGAAAGAGACGGATATGTTGCGCTGGTTCCGCGCGTAATTTATCGTAACCATTTCGCCACGCGACCGTGGACGATATGTCAAGACGCGATGCCCCCAGAATAATGTATGTCTTTGCCTAGTGCTGTCCAAGACTCGAGTCTTTGAAACATTCGAGTATTCTTGGACTGGGTAAGCTTCTGGGGAGCAATCCTTATTATTGAGAATAATAAATTGAGACAACATCACATATATTGTCCTGGCCCCAAACTAAGGTTTTCCCTTGTACTATTGAAACCAGAAACAACGAAGGTACTACAAACACCCAGACCCAACACAAATATCTGTTTCATCAACAAGCATTTGTGTTGATGCGGGAATCGAACCCGCGAGACTCTTACGTCTCATCCGGCGTTCAAACCATTGCGCTAAACGGGTCGTCCCGTTTTATTTATTAATTATTATTATATATTAATCTAACCCTAAAACATAACCCCGTGAAGCCCAGACAGCAGACACAATAGAAAATCAATTGTTTTTTGCCCTTTAAAGGGCTTTTGAGTCTTACGTCGCTAAACGTAGAGCATCTTAAGCTTATTTCAACTCTAGGGCTCAAAAATTCGTATTCCTTTTTAAAAGGTCGACAAAGCACTTAGCTGATTCCTCTCTTCTTGTCCATGCTCTATGGATACCCCATGGGTGGCGGTAATCGCTTACCATCAGTTGATCCGTATGTTCGGCAGACGAATGAATCCTAATATCATAAAAAAAGAGTCAAATGTGAAAAGAGGCTCGACTCTTAAAAGAACTGAGGACTCATCTCTTCACGTCACTGCCTCGCCGCTCTGCCTCTAATAAAAAAAAAACATCCATAGACAAAAGACTGCATTGAGCTCTAGATCGTTTCGTCTTCATACTGATATGAAGGTCTTTGCACCTTAATATTTTTAACTTTTGGTTTTCCTTGTATATATTATAAAGTCTGGAAATATGACTCACGAAAAAGGTTAAGAAACTGAATTTTGGCTCGACCTCAGTTCTTAATTCTAAGGTCTTTGTACTAATAATGCAATTAAATGAGAACTTTAATTAACATAAGTGCAATTTACAAACAACAATTACTACAGAGAATAATAAAAAGTATGTATTTTTAGGTAAATAAAACTAAACACGTCAACGCAATTTTGTGCTTTTAGATGTAGACCAGGTATACCTATAATTATGACGTATGCAGGTACTTCTTTATTAAAAGTACTTACTTAATCTAAAAGTATTATCTGTAACATGTCTTCAGTACAGATAGTAGGTACAGAAATTTTAAACATGAAAAGGGAGGTCGTCCTTACAATAGGTCCGGTCGTTTTGATTTTTTACACTTTGTTTATTATCATTAATAACGAAGACTTGATTTCTATTAGAGGCCTTTGCCCTGCAGTGGGACAGTACTTTACTTTTTACTTTGTTTACGCCGCCTGCATTTTGGGCACGCTGAGTTGCGGGGCAGCCAACAGTCCTTTGTAAATATTCTTCAAATCATTTTTTGTATTATAATGTTTTTTATTTCTTTATAATTGTATGTGTAAATATCTCTGGCTCCCAGTGCCGCTGTCCGTTACTCCTGTCCTGCTGTCTACTGTCCGTAGGTACTTTGTTTGATTTGAAGAAACATTCAAATTAACGTATTTTCTTTTGTTTACAGAGAGACCTCGCCTCCGTCGCCGATGGGCGACGAGAAGGAGTCTAAAATGAGCCACATCCAGTTCACGCCGCCATTAGAAAGCCAAGACAGCACGGTAAGCCTTTATCAGCAAATAGTTTCATATTGGAATCACCCAGGATCCAGGAGAGGGCTGGATTCCTTACTGGACATCAAAAATGGAAAGTATATGCTGTCCTACTGCAGGGCAAAGGCCTTCATCATAGAAATCACCCCCTACCCGTACGAAGCGATTCGCTTCCGCATTTATCGTACGCACTGCTAAGGAGTGGAACTCCCTGCCGAGGTCTGTTTTTCCCGACCACTATAATCTAGACATCTTTAAGGCAAGAGTGAACAGGTATCTTCTAGGCAAACGCATACGATCCCAGACCTCATCGTCGCTTTCCATCAGGAAGCGTTGACTTATAGTTTAATAAAAAAAATCAAGTCATCGCTACTGTGATGGGATTAGGCTTAATCACCACGATTGCCTAAGGCGGATTGGTGATCACAAACTCGAGTTATGTTCGAAAAATTCGAAACGTGCTTTTGCTCGACCCGGGACCTCGAGATCACGGCCCGGTACTTAAACCACTAGACCAACGGGTAATTATTGGAAGCGGAAATCAAAAAAGCATATAATCTGGCCTAAAATCTAGGCAGTATTTAACTGATCACCAAACTGAACCTAATCCATGGTAATTACTAATTGCACACCAAAATTACTGGGTATTTGGTGTACAAATTACATTTTTATGTACTCAAATACTTAGTAATTTTATTGCACTACTTATGGGTACAGTCAGCCACACATCAGGTTACCACAATCTGTCATTTCCTCAATTGATATTGAACCTAATATTTTCGACAGTAAGATGAGAATCGGTTGAAGACATTTGACAGTTTTGTATACTTTGATGGTGTGGTTTGATGTGTGTGTGGTACAATGATGAGACCGCTTTGGACGTTACTGGGAATCACACGCTCGTTTGAGATGGATAGGACTCTGGTTCTGGCGATTAATCGATGATTAACTATTAACTTCGACAATCGATTGGTTAATCGAATAGTGTCCGACCTGTAACAGACCAGTTGAACAACTACAATCAATGCCCTTAATCGATCAATTGGTTTAGCATCACCCTAAAAAACAGAACCTAATCTAACCAAAGAGTTTCTGTTACCCCGATCTAGCTTTTTTTTGTGATAGGCAGCAGACGAGCCGGCGGATCACCTGATGGTAAGGAATTGCTACCGCCCATGGACACCTGCAACACCAGTGGAGTCTCAAATGCGCTGCCAACCTATTACCCCCTTCCCCCCGGGTGGACCTCCGGTACCCTCACTCACTCGGCGAAACACAGCACAGGGGCTGCTTCACGCCGGTTTACTGTGACGCTCGGACGCATCTTAGAGGCCTCTCCTATCGATTAACATTGGTCATCTAACCTGACACCTGTAGGTCAAATAAGTATAGCCATCATCCTCATATGGCGCCCTCTATTGTGACGTCACGAGCTTAAACAATCGCTCGTTAGGCGTGCGTCACCTGACTCGAAAGGTATCGACGAGGTGATTATTCACGTAAGAAGAGGTATATCGATTGGTAGATCAGTATCATAGAAATATATCTAGACGCTACAGACAAGAGCTATATTTTTCATTCACACATGACATAGCGTTGTCGTCGACGTATGTTACATTTGTCTTGCAATTCGAAAGATGCCGATTGTTCGTATTTTGGATTACCAAAATAAAAAAAAAAAAAAACAGTTGCATTTCGCCATCTAACCCTTAATTTGGCATAGGTTTATCGACCACCTAATTAGTTAATGTAATTGAAGTTTCCAAGTGATTTTTGTTTCCTTTTTAATTGATAAAATCTTTATTTGATAACCAATATTTGTAGCTTTCGTGTGAAGCTATATATATTTTACTAAACAATCCATTTTGAAAAAAAAAAACACTTAAAACAAAGTTAAAAAAAAACAAAGTAGACATGTACACAGATCTTAGGTAGGTATAGATTGTAGGTTGGTACAGGTAAAAAAATTATATACCTAGGCCTGATTTAGGGTTAATTTATCTCTCGTTTGCAACGAGACCCGACTAGCAACGAGTGGGTGAGGTCGTTAGTTGCGGTCGAGTGATTAAAAAATGCTGATTTCCGGATGTCGAACCAAAATCATTTGAAATCGTGTCCAGGCGAATGATTCAATAATATAGTTCCCGATCAGGTGATTAAATCTATCTAAGCTAGGCATGAAGCCTTTTGATACCCCTATCAGAACCCTCCCATACACCAAATGTGGGGGTTGCAATTTTCCAAGATTGCGGCCGGAAAATGAAAAACTGACTCCAGATTAGAAGTATAGAAAAAATCTTTATTCAAGTTAGGTCCATACAGAACACTTATGAATGTCAAAATATAATATAATCTACCACTTTATCCACCACCTATCACTATAATCTACCATTTGTACTTGGTATTTTACCCTAGGTTTTTTTTTGCTAAAATTCTTTCTAGTTTGATCGTCGGTCCGAAAGAGACATACTTCCTCAACAATCATTTAAGATTAATTTCATCAAAATACTTACAACAAATACACGTAAAGTATATTTTTTAATTGAGCTAGTAAGTAATTAGGGTTTTTGCAAATGCAAAATCCTATAGATGGCGTTACGTTGACGTCAGGTCCAACTTTGACGACATTGGTTGTTTCATAACATAACTTCATAATTTCGACATGATTCGTCAAAATGTAACCAATCCACTCGTTGTAACCAATCCACAAAGCCAGTAAAAAAAAGGTGACGTGCAAAATAATAAGCAAAAATCAATTTGCAATAAACCATTTTTCATCACTTTTTTGACATTATAAATTGCAGTAATTTATTCAAATATCACAAAAAAGTTTCCCACATGCGCAGGACATGGCAGTTAAAACCATTTTAAACAAATTAGTAGTTAAAAATACCTGATTGGTAACATGTAATCCATTTCGTTTATGATTGTGTCAATTAGTTAGACCCAAATAGACGGAAGTCGTCTACAGCGATGATTCTGCGTCATCCTGACGACAGCAACTGTTACTCACGATTTATACATCGTTGTAGAGATTTTAATACTTAAGTATGACGTATATGAACCGGTTGTTAAGAAAAACACGGAGAGAATAAACTGGAATTAGTGATCAAAGGTTGCTTTTGAAGGTTAAATTTAGCACAGGATAAAATGAGCGCAGGGAAATGTTATTACTAATTATTTTCTTAAAAGTGTTGGATAAACTGTAAATAGTGCCACAGTAGTAGCTTCACCTCAGCCTGATGATAAGCAATTCGCTATGTTTCGCAGAGTGAATGAGGGTACCAGAGAAATCGGGAGAAAAGGGCTTACAAGGCAGCGTACTTTTTTTTTATGTGATAGGTAGCAAACGAGCAGGCGGATCACCTGATGGTAAGCAATTGCCGCCGCCCATGGACACTTGACAACACCAGTGGAGTTACACGTGCGCTGCTAACCTTTAATCCCCTTCCCCTCCTCGGGTGGGCCTCCGGTACCCTCACTCACTCGGCGAAACACAGTACAGGGGCTGCTTCACGCCGGTTTTATGTGAGGCAGTGTTATCACTCCGGTCGAGCCGGCCCTTTCATGCCGAAGCGTGGCTCTCCCACAATTACTTGCAAACCCCCTGGTGTTGCAGATGTCTATAGGCGGCGGCAATCGCCCACCATGAGGGGATCCATCTTTTCGTCTGCCTTTTCATCATCTCGTATGTGATTGGACACATAAAAAAAACATAAGCAGCGTCCACTAAACTTACAATAAACTCCATATCTTTAAGTGCTCACACGTCTAAAATTAGTTAAACGACCACCACGTTTGGGTACGAATAAGTTCTCCGAATCTATTTATACGCACTCGTATATACCTATCGAATACTTAGAACACAATCGTATATAAATAAGCTACAATGGTCAGTGACGCCTTGTATGGCGGCCATAAAATTAACGTTTAGTGTAGAACAAACGAAGTGCGGAGTTATGAGCCTAGCAAATTTTATTTGCTACATTTCATGAAACTGCTGTTGGTCAGCAGAGCGTTAATACGTCAAGTGGTCACTACAGTGAAGTTTTAGACTAGTGCTGCCCCCGAATTTAGGTAAAATGCTGTGCCAATTATTAAGGGGCTACATAAAAAAAAAAACCTTACCTTCATTGTGGCTTTGCCAGGTCCCTGGGAGACGGTACAATCTGATACTAAGGTGAACATTATTCATACCTTTATCTAAGTCTGTAATGTTTTAGAACACGATTTGGCGAGTTTGGTTCGATAGTTTTTCGATTTGAAAATACCTCTAAAAAATTACGTTTTCTCCAGATATTTACTGAGCGAGATTACCAATTCAATCGGAAATTCCTTTAATTAGTAGATATTATAAATACTGATGTCTGGTATTTGTCAGAAATTTTGTTATTCAGCCTAGTTTTTTATAAATACGTAATTAATTTTTCGGGATTTTGTCGACATCTTTGAGCAACTTGATAGAATCTGGGTGCAACGTATTCACGACTTTATTGACATGACCATTGAGTATAATTGTGTAGCCGTGTTCTCACCTGCTCAGTGCTGCGACAGCTCTCTTAGACGACGGACCTATGCCAGTTGCGAGCAACTGAAGTATGTCATTATTAGTCAGAAAAAACGAAATCTGCAAAAGAACAAAGACCAACATTGGAGTCGCTACGTGACTCAATTTTTGATAAAACTTTATCAGCGCCATATCATCAGCATACATCAGCACTTAACGAGGCTGTTCATGGATTTTCGATGTTGTCTGTCAGAAGAACGTAGAACCTTCGTGCACTTCGACAGTATAGGAGCAAAGTTAATTGTCACAACAGCGGTCAAAATTACAGAATTGGAATCGTGATTTCAATTGACGTTATCAGACGCAAAGCATATATTGACGTTATCAGGGACATCGCACCTCTCAACAACCTACCCGTTCAGATCACCTTGCCGTTCGAACTCCTGCGACAATAGCATGCTACAGAGGAATCCAAGGAGTTAATCTCACGAAGTTTCAATATTAGTTGGGATATTTTATCGCCTCTCATTTTTTACCTTTAATTTTAAGTAGGTATGTTGCGTCTCCGTGGTATCCTAATTCGTTTCTGATGACGTGTGTTGACCGTGCCACAGTAAATATAGCTAAAACAGTATCGAAAGTCGGCCTTTTTGGTGAGAACGATTAGAGTTGTCCTTTTATGGCTCAATTCGATTATAGATTTATTTTCATAGAAATTTAATCGTTAGTTTCACATTGAATGGCAATCACATTAAACAACCGAATCAATTAATGCATTGCTTGTGAGATATATTGTGTGATTGCCAAATCAATAAATGAATAACCGACTTGGCGAAACATGGATCTCACCACTTTTACGGTAGTTGGGAGACTTGGTTTTTTTTATCGAGTATTGTTTTTGATGGGATACATATATTAGCGGTCCGGTCGGTCGGCAGCGCACTTGCGACTCCTCTGGTGTTGCGGGGATCTATGGGCGGCGGTAATCGCTTACCATCAGGTGATCCGTCTGTTCGTCTGCCCCCTATCTCATAAAAAAAAGACAATTTTAACGAAAGCTTCAAAACTGAGAGCGCGTCTAGCTCACATATTTTATTAAAACGCAGCTTTTTTTTTGTCAGTCGTGCGAGTATAGACGCAAATAGTGTGCGAGCGAGAAGTGAATAGTTTCGCCGTTTTAATTTCTAATCCCAATGTTTATCTGCACGGGTAGTAATGGCTACTGTGCAACACATTTTTTCCTCCTGCTTTGACGCCAGATACTCAAGCACTATACAAGCACACCAATACACCATCTCTCACAATTTTATACTTTAGCTTGCTCAGTAGTGTTATTGTCATGGCAGATCTCATCCATACTTTGATTTTGTTCAGTATTAATGAATAATAACAGTGTTTTATCATTGCCCAAGAGGTACAGACCGATACGTGGCAAAATGTGGTCGGGGTGTGGCCGGAATGGGTGTGGCTGTCAAGTTCACTGTCGCTCATGTCACAGATATGCTATCGTTTTCACGATTTAGCGTGATTTAGCTCTTTGGGTATTTGACTATATTTTTTTATGTAAACACATATCAAAAGATGCCTCAATTTAAGAAACATTGTTGAAAGAATCACTTGATTCTCATTTGAATTAGCTGAGATATCACAACTTTGAGAGCACATATTTTGGGCAATTCCAAAAACGCTCTGTACAAATGTCTATTGAAGTGTGACGTCACAACTCAAACTTCTGTGTAAATTTTGTTTGGGTTTTATAATAAAAGTTGGTGGAAAATGTACGGGTAGTTCAATGATATAATTATTTTTTTAAATTTTATTCTTTAAAAATGGACTTGCCCATGAAACTTTGAATGCTCACAAAATCAGCTAGACGTTATATTTTTAACTGAAAATGTTGGCCATTGGTTCTTATTTACCAATATTTTGAAAGAGTATCAATATTTTTTACTATATCGAGATTAGTCAAATACCCAAATGGTAGATTATTTTATTATAATTGGTTTGTATATTGTGTGTTATTATTTGTTGTTTGTTCAGTTTTTTTTTTCTTAATATTTTTTTTCTAAGTGTCATTGTTGTTGGTTTGTTTTTTTGGTTTATCTGTTGTATTGGTTTCATGTGCGTGTCATTCATTCGTTCATATTATAAAACGTCCACTCAAGGTCCATACTGAAAAACTAGCGCTGCAGTGGCTTGAATGAAGCAGCTGCAGCATATGCTGAGTTAGGAGGTCTAACTCAGCATATGCTGCAGCTGCTTCATTCAGCCACTGCAGCGCTAGTTTTCAGTATAAGGGTTATTGTTGGTTAATAAGGTTATTGACCACCTATCTGTCTATGTATGTAGAGCACTTAATGTTCCTTTCCGTTTCTCGTATGTACCTACTTCTTATTATGTATTCTGTGTCTTACTACTGTTGTGTTTGTTAATCTCCTTTTTGTTTGGTCAGTAAAATATTTTACTTACTTACTTACTTACTGACGAGTGACGTCACACTTTTTGTATCTTGTGTGCGCATCTAATAAATTTTGTTTGGTAGCCATATCAAATATTTCTTGTAATAAATACATAAATGGTTTTTATAGTAATAGTTGGGGTAAAACTGTATTGGTAGTTCAATGATATTTAGGTAATTGTTGAATTTTTATACTTTAAAAATGGACTTTCCCATGAAACTTTGAATGCTTACAAAACCCAGCTAGACGTTATATTTTTAACTGAAAATTTTGGCTAATGGTTCCTTTTTACCAATATTTTGATAAAGTTTAATGTATAGGAGACTAATCTCTATACATTGAAACTTAACTTAATAATAGGGTATTTGACTAATCAAATACCCATATTATTTTATTTTCAATTTTAGTCAAATATCCTATCATTTCTATTTTTATTTATCGTTCATCGATTCGAATCTCATTTTGTAGGTCCGCAATGACTTCACTAAGTATGCGACAACCCCTCAAGAAAGTATGTAATTTATGAAGTAGGCAAGTTTGAAAAAAGAATTGCTATATTTCATAGACTTTCACTAAGCTGGGGCGGTACCGATCCAGAAAGTACGTAATTTGTGAAGTAAATAATTCGAAAAAGATACGATATTTCATTAGACGTCGGACATGTATACCACAGACACAATGTCCCCTATACTGCTTTTATTTACTGTGACCGCGGCATGCGAAAGTGCGATTTGACGCGATTTCAAGGGACAAAGTTACGAGTGTTGCAAGGGTGTGGGCGGGGGAATGGTGCGGAGTCTTCAAATCAAATAAATCGTTATAGGCCTTAATTATATAAATTTAACATCATAATTATTCATCGTAATTAACTATGGTGTCTCTCTTACTTGCGTTTGTCGCTGTTGAGTGGTTTTTGGACAAGTAAAGTAAAGTATCAGCCTGTATCAGTATGTGGTATAGGTAATTCAACGCATGGCTACTTGTACAAGTAAGATAAGATATTATTAGTTGTTATCGAAGATTTCTTGGACCATTAGAGAAACCTAATAAAATAAAGAAAATATTTCCTGACATCATCTGTTAATAGCATCTATGAATTAATCGATTAAGCACTAATTAATGCGCAGTTCCGTTTCCGGGTAAAAAATATTGAACATTTATAGTTATAGTTGGAAATATACAGGTAAATCCAAAATAATATTAATTTGTTTTATTATTTACCGCTGAACAATGCTTTAACCAGTAGTGCAGGATCATCCAAAGTGGCGCTCTCTTGTTTCGGAGGCCAAGACTCGTTTCGGGTCGCCGAGCCAGTGGAGTAGGTACGTATTTATGGCTGAAGGGATGAAGTGGATAAGGATTTGCGTAGACTCCTGGCTGATGACTGGCAGGAGGTGGCGCAGGACCGTCCTAGATGGAGGCTCTTATTATCGGAGGCTAAAGCTCACTTTGGGTTATAAGAGAAAATAAATAATGATTATTCACATTTTAAGTAAAAAATTATATACCTACCTTTATCGATTTTCCATAAGATACATTTCCCGCAGTAAACTATATGTTAATCCAGGGTTTCAGCTAACTCCAAACCATATTTTCATCATCATCATTTTAGCCAATAGACGTCCACTGCTGGACATAGGCCTCTACCAACGTTCTCCACACAGATCGGTCCTGTGCCACCCGCATCGAAGGGACTCCCACGACCTTCACTAGATCGTCGGTCCACCTGATCCGGTCTTCTTTTATGCGGCATAACTGAATCCAATGTAAAAATGGAATCAAATGGAATTCTGACAAGCTCTGTGGTCCGAAAGTACAAGTGCTCGTTCGTTTATTAGCCACATTTGCATACAATGTGCGCGATTTTTAACAATAAAGTGTTATGCGAAGCTCACATTGTCCCCAGTCTTATTAGCATTGGAGATGAGATGGCGCTATCCTATGGTTTCACTCGGTTTATTTTAGATCTTCTTTCTTGTAGTTTCTCTACGTTTTCGGAATTTGATCCGTTGGTAACCTTCCTGGCTATAGAATTCTACATACATTACAAAGTAAAATATCCACCCGGGAACAATTTATGAAATATATTTTTTCTCTCTTATAGGTATTGTTGACCTATCATGCTAAAGGGGTTTTAATATAATAATATAATATTAATATAATATAATATTTTCACTACATCACATACATTGATATGACTCTGAGATAGGTAGCTCAAGCACCTGTGTTACAGATATCAGAACCAACAGTGGGATTACAAATATATACTGTTATTTTGTATATACATACTTATAATACATAGAAAACACCCAGAACAATACAAACAGACATGTTCATGCACACAAATGTTTGTACTGTGCGGGGATCGAACCCGCAACCCTTGGCCCAGACGCAGCATTCACTACCACTGAACCAACCGGGTTGACCAAACGGGTTTTCTTTATACATGACACCTATTTAAAGGGAATCGGCATTAAAAGGATAACATAGAATTTACCGTGGGAGAGCCACGCTTCGGCATGAAAGATGATACTACGGCCTCACAGAAGACCGGCGTGAAGCAGCGCCTGCACTGTGTGTCTAATGAGTGGCCCAATTGGAGGGAAAGGCGTTTAAAGATTAGTTACTAGCGCACGTGTGACTCTACTGTTATTGCGGGTGTACCATCAGGTGATCCGTCTGCTCGTCTACCACATATCACATAAAAATAATAGACAGCAAAATATGGCTTATAGGGAATCCGAAACACGAAACATTAAAAATAAACGTGTCATAATAACAGATGAACAACAAAATCAAAAACGTGATAAAGGCGTGTTTATTCAAATCTAGGGCGCATTAGTCACTGGTTCATCGTTAATTTACTAAGATCCGACACGATACAACTACAGTACATAAATAGTCAGTAATTCAACGTAGATAGATAGATAGATAGATACTCTTTATTGCACAACACATAACAGAACTTAATGCTAATAGTAATTTCCAAATACAATATCGGCGGCCTTAACGTTAGTGCGTTTTTTGCGGAATTTTCATAGGGTATATGCTTAAAATAAATAAAAATGACAAAAGTAGGTACATTATCAACATAGTTTCCAGGGGTACCTACCCAAACTGAGCTAAGCTTGTACGGTGGCCTGCACATCAAGTTACTACAATCTGTCAAATTTTTTCAATCGAACCTCACTTTTATGTCAAACGTGTTTGGTTCAATATCAACTGAGGAAATTTGACAGACTGTAGTAACTTGATGTGCTGGCCACTGTACCTTGGGATGGGAACCAATTTCCAAATAAAAACAGAGGTCTTTAGATCTTACTTAAACATAAATTAAGTGAATTCTAGCATTTCTGCTGTGCATGCATAGGTAAACAAATTAAATAGTAAAAGTCAAGTTTAAAAACAATTTCGGTTTGCAAGTGTGTTTGTGTCAGCGTGTGTGTGTATGAGTGTATGAGTGTGCGTATGTGTGTGTGTGGGTTATGGTAATGGAATGGAATATGGTAACCCTATTTGTAATTAGACATAGGAACTCAGTTCATCAAAAATCCGTCGTCATGACTTTCTTGATGTATTATATAGAAATAGAAAATAGAAAAAATCTTTATTCAAGTTAGGTCCATACAGAACACTTATGAATGTCAAAACATAATTAATCTACCACTGGTTCGGAACGTCGATTTCTACTGAGAAGACACCAGCAAGAAACTCAGTAGTTACTCTTTTCAAATAGTAATTTATCAGCTTGCGGGATTCTACTCCTATTGGTCTGCTATTGCACGGACTTGAAGGCTGTCTCGCTCTTTGTGTGCAAGTTTTCCAAGTGTCTGGCTATGTTTATGCTATGATGCAGTAATTATTAACTAACTGGTTGCAATATCTAATGATGTTATCTGTCTGGCTTGGAGCTCGACTTCAAGGGGATATGATAGATTAATTTCAAACCGATTCATATTAAATTAACTTTAATTAACACGTTGGGAAGGAGCTATGCTTGTTTACAAATTATAAGGAAAAAAAACTTAAAAAATATATCACCATACATCTTGCTCACAAAACTTTTGTTTCCCCAAGCAGTAGCGTAGAGGAGCCCCGGCCGTTACTGTTTAGGGGGTGATAGGATTGGGATGGGGGGGGGGGGGGGGGACAGGAAGAGAGGCTGTGGAGAGAGACTGTCTGCTCTTTCCTTCGAGGACATTTTAATAAACGAAATCCTCGGATCTTCGAGGTCACTCCGCGAAGCCTGTGAAGATCCCAGGAAGCTTCTGCGCTTCTGGGCGGAGTTAGGCTGGCTAGAATAGCCAGGACCTTAGGTACACGTACACTGAACCATATAGGAGTCTTAAGTGAGGAAACAAGAGTCCACTTTACATTACTACGTCACCGCACTGGTGTAGAGGGGGTTGCTTCTTTTTTTTTTGTACTAGAGGCGGAAAACGAGCAAGCGGATCAATCGGTAAGTAATCACCGCTACCCATGAACATCTGCGAGATCGCTGATGCGTTTCCGGCCATCTTCCTCTGTTCTTTTAGGAGTCGGCGGTGGATCCGTCTGTGCTGTGGTCTTTATCATGTTCTCTCAAATGTATGGACGTAAAGTAACATAAAATGTTTTATGTCTCCAGATATGGCAGAAGCGGCAGCAGGCCGTGTGCGTGCGGCACGCGTTCAAACACTACGGGTCCAACAAGCGGCCCAACCACGTGCTGAGCAACCTCAACATGACAGTCGCTAAAGGCACCATGTGAGTACCAAGCTTTTGTGTACATACTTACTTACTACGCTGGCTCAGCGACCCGAAGTGGATCTTGGCCTCCGTCACGAATTCGCCACTCCGCTCTGTTATCAGCCACCTCTTGCCAATCCAGCCTTTGAAGGTGACCAAGATCCTTCTAGACCTGCCGGGCTAACATGCGCACCACGAGATAATTTGTCGACACTCGTATTTTGTCGGCGCAAGTTGCGTCTCGCTTACCTGATTGAGCGATGAGCGGGATAGAAGGATGCGCTCTCGCGATCGAGAGTCGACAAAATTTTGTCGCGGTGCGCATGTTAGGCCTACTGGTCCATCCAGCGATATGTGGAAGCTTTTGTAAATGTCGCAGGGATATGATAAGGGATCCCTAAGGGATTTGATCGAATCCCTGGTTTTATCTATATTTTCGTATCTATACCGTTTGAAACTCATTAGTTTCAAACGGTATACCTAGATACGGGTAGCTGTTTCCGGACATCTTCTTCTTCTTCTTCTTCTTCGTACGGGCTTTTCCGCAATTAGGCTACAAATGTGCCCATTTCGCGTGCGGAGGGTGACGTTGACCGGTCTTCACTCCAACCAGCCAAGTTCTTCCAGGAAACCTGCCAGCGCCTTCGCGCTTCACTATGTTTCCGGACATTTCCCGAAACAAAGTGAAGGCGTTAGTTATTTTTTCCTTTTTCTTTTCAATATTGCACCTACCCCCTTACTCTATTAAAATGTCCTTATCTGAGAGGTATCTGACAGAAATCGCTTACAGCGATGAGAGTGCCGATATTGGGCACCATAATATTGGTTTGTGTAATATAGTGTATTTATCTATCTATCTATCTATCAGTTTGACTGACTGGCGATTGTCAGTACATCATACTGTTTTTTTTTTTCACTACGTTAACTGACATATCTGAACAAACATAAGTGTTCATCACACGAATGCTTGTCCCGAGTGGGAATCGAACCACGAGCAGTGGCGTAGTATTAAGGCAGGGTCAACCAACCGCGCCAAAGGACCAGTCAAGTCAGCCATTGTGGTTTAGAACTACGAGCCACATCGTTGACTCAGGCCTTCCTATAAGGAAGCGCTGGCAAGGAGCCACGGGAAGGACAACTAAAGATTATTAACCTCTACCATTAACAACCCATTGTGTAGCCTCCCAATCACGCCAATCAGAACTCTACGCCTCACTAAATAAGGACTGCAATTAGAGCAGGTTTTCCTCAACTTGTGACGTAAAATGTAGCAATTAGAATATTCTAGACTTCCGCAGTTAAGTGCAGGGTTGTGATTACGGTTTTTGTCTCGCTCTAACCTTTGCTCCGTTGTGTATAATAAGGTGGTAAGTAATATAATTGAAGACTAATGGTGTTTATGACTTTACACACACAGAAATAAAACACACTCTAATGTTTCTAAAGTAAAGTAAAGTATCAGCCTATATTACTGTCCCACTGCAAGGCAAAGGCCTCCATCATCATCATAAATAAATAAATAAATCATAGAAATCAAGTTATCACTACTATGATGGGATTAGGCTAAACCACCACGCTTGCCTAATGCGGATTGGTGATCACAAACCCGAGCTATGTTAGAAAAATTCGTAACATACTTTTGCTCGACCCGGGAATCGAACCCGGGACAACGAGATCACGGCTACTTAAACCACTAGACCAACGGGGCGTTACACTGTTTTTAAGTATTGTTTTAAACTTTCATGGTCACTAACATTGAATAGTTATTTACGGGATTGGTAGCCCATGGTAGCCCATATAGGTAGGGACAATCGGAAAAAATCTCGGTTGACAACTTTTCGACCTTAATGCCATCTTATATTGACGTTGGACTGTATTCTCGCTGGGTTGGTGATGCTAATAAAACTCCGATATTAGCAGAAAACTAATTATATTTTGCATAAACACGTTATCATAAATAAGTCGAAAGACTTGTCAATCTATAAATGATAACGTGTAAAATAAAACAAAATAATAATATATCAAAAAAGTAAAACACATATAAAACATAAACAATATAAAAGGTGGCTGGTCCAGCCGTCGATCCTCAACATCCTCGCATTAAGGTCAAAAATTGCTCGAAACGCTTGCGCAATATAATCGTCTCCCAGCGCCATCTCTTGGCAGGTGCTGGTCAAGTTAAGGCCCGAAACGAAGTGACGGCTGGCCACAAGTACCTATTTTGTTTTATGTGATAGGTAGCAAACGAGCAGGCGGATCACCTGATGGTAAGCAATTGCCGCTGCCCAAGGACACTTGCAACACCAGTGGAGTTACACGTGCGCTGCCAATCTTTAATCCCCTTCCCCTCCCCGGGTGGGCCTCCGGTACCCTCACTCACTCGGCGAAACACAGCACAGGGGCTACTTCACGCCGGTTTTCTGTGAGGCAGTGGTATCACTCCCGTCGATCCCATTCATGCCGAAGCGTGGCTCTCCCACAATTGAACCTAGCTGATATCTTTCAAAAACTTTCCCTCAAATGTCACTGTTAAGCGCCAGCAATACGACCTAGTTATTTGGCCGACAAGCATAAATTAGTTTGGCCGAGGAATCGAACCAGTCGCCCTACATGCCGCGCTCTGATGCCCGCGCACTGGTCTGATTGGGAACATAAGTAAATATGTAACGAGCATTCACGTATGACGAGCGGAGGAAATTACGGATGAGGATGGCGGTGGTGGTTTGACGGCAGAAAGTGAATCTTCGGGTCAAAAAAAAGACGATCCGTTTGGCGCAGTGGCTTAAGTGCCGGTTGAGACGCAAGGGTCCCGGGTTCGATTCCCAGATCAACACAAATGTTTATTGATGGAACAGATATTGCGTGTTTGTGGTTCCTTCGTTGTTCTGGTTTCCATAGCACAAAGAAAAACCTTAGTTTGTGACCAGGACAACGGTTCTTACACTGTTTTTGAGAATAAAGTAAACCTCTACGTGACTTAGAAAACGTTACAATAATAGAGACCACAAGTAAGTGTTGTTAAAAACAACACATTTTGCGTCGGAGTGCCATTTATCTCTCTTGATAAGCTATCTAACTTATCTGAGAGATTATTAAAAGCCCCACTTGGGGTTATTGTAGGCGAATCTATTAGGCGAAGAGTTGATAATGATCTCGCTCGTGTTATTTTTGTTTGTTTGTCGTATCTCTGTGATTTTAGTTGTTTGAATGGAAATTGACACTAGGTATATAAAATAGCCTAAAAAATACAAAATACACACTAGTTTTTGAACTTCTAACTGGATTTTTAAAAGCCATGTTGTACATACCTGTACCCCCATTGCTAGCTAGCGTTTTAAAAAAGTTACACTGTATTAGTCTTGTCGCATTATTATCAGAGTAAAAATTTTGAAAAAAATATTTACAAAGATTTTTTTGTCCTAAAATTCCCGGTAAAACATGACGATGGTACCTAGATCTCATAAATGAAATGGATATCTATGACAAGGCGCGGATTTTCAACAGAGGGCAGCGCTGGACCCTTACT